>CM031678.1:27780342-27885342 GCA_006182925.3 Reinhardtius hippoglossoides
ACATCTGTCTCTCACAGTCCTGCTGTTTGTCCCTAAAGACTTGGTGTGGAGACCTCTGTCTCTCACAGTCCTGCTGTTTGTCTCCAAAGACTTGGTATGGAGACATCTGTCTCTCACAGTCCTGCTGTCTGTCCCTGAAGACTTGGTGTGGAGACCTCTGTCTCTCACAGTCCTGCTGTCTGTCCCTAAAGACTTGGTGTGGAGACCTGTCTCTCACAGTCCTGCTGTCTGTCTCTAAAGACTTGGTGTGGAGACCTCTGTCTCTCACAGTCCTGCTGTTTGTCCCTAAAGACTTGGTGTGGAGACCTCTGTCTCTCACAGTCCTGCTGTTTGTCCCTAAAGACTTGGTGTGGAGACCTGTCTCTCACAGTCCTGCTGTTTGTCTCCAAAGACTTGGTATGGAGACATCTGTCTCTCACAGTCCTGCTGTCTGTCCCTGAAGACTTGGTGTGGAGACCTCTGTCTCTCACAGTCCTGCTGTCTGTCCCTAAAGACTTGGTATGGAGACCTCCGTGTCTCACAGTCCTGCTGTTTGTCCCTAAAGACTTGGTGTGGAGACCTCCGTGTCTCACAGTCCTGCTGTCTGTCTCTAAAGACTTGGTGTGGAGACCTCTGTCTCTCACAGTCCTGCTGTTTGTCCCTAAAGACTTGGTGTGGAGACCTCTGTCTCTCACAGTCCTGCTGTCTGTCCCTAAAGACTTGGTGTGGAGACCTCCGTGTCTCACAGTCCTGCTGTCTGTCCCTAAAGACTTGGTGTGGAGACCTCTGTCTCTCACAGTCCTGCTGTCTGTCCCTAAAGACTTGGTGTGGAGACCTCTGTCTCTCACAGTCCTGCTGTCTGTCTCTAAAGACTTGGTGTGGAGACCTCTGTCTCTCACAGTCCTGCTGTCTGTCTCTAAAGACTTGGTATGGAGACCTCTGTCTCTCACAGTCCTGCTGTTTGTCCCTAAAGACTTGGTGTGGAGACCTCTGTCTCTCACAGTCCTGCTGTTTGTCCCTAAAGACTTGGTGTGGAGACCTCTGTCTCTCACAGTCCTGCTGTCTGTCCCTAAAGACTTGGTGTGGAGACCTCCGTGTCTCACAGTCCTGCTGTCTGTCCCTAAAGACTTGGTGTGGAGACCTCTGTCTCTCACAGTCCTGCTGTCTGTCTCTAAAGACTTGGTGTGGAGACCTCTGTCTCTCACAGTCCTGCTGTCTGTCCCTAAAGACTTGGTGTGGAGACCTCTGTCTCTCACAGTCCTGCTGTCTGTCTCTAAAGACTTGGTGTGGAGACCTCTGTCTCTCACAGTCCTGCTGTCTGTCTCTAAGACTTGGTATGGAGACCTCTGTCTCTCACAGTCCTGCTGTTTGTCCCTAAAGACTTGGTGTGGAGACCTCTGTCTCTCACAGTCCTGCTGTTTGTCCCTAAAGACTTGGTGTGGAGACCTCTGTCTCTCACAGTCCTGCTGTTTGTCCCTAAAGACTTGGTTTGGAGACCTCTGTCTCTCACAGTCCTGCTGTCTGTCCCTAAAGACTTGGTGTGGAGACCTCTGTCTCTCACAGTCCTGCTGTTTGTCTCTAAAGACTTGGCTGTCTGTCCCTAAAGACTTGGTGTGGAGACCTCTGTCTCTCACAGTCCTGCTGTCTGTCTCTAAAGACTTGGTGTGGAGACCTCTGTCTCTCACAGTCCTGCTGTCTGTCTCTAAAGACTTGGTGTGTGGAGACCTCTGTCTCTCACAGTCCTGCTGTCTGTCCCTAAAGACTTGGTGTGGAGACCTCTGTCTCTCACAGTCCTGCTGTCTGTCTCTAAAGACTTGGTGTGGAGACCTCTGTCTCTCACAGTCCTGCTGTTTGTCTCTAAAGACTTGGTGTGGAGACCTCTGTCTCTCACAGTCCTGCTGTCTGTCTCTAAAGACTTGGTGTGGAGACCTCTGTCTCTCACAGTCCTGCTGTCTGTCCCTAAAGACTTGGTGTGGAGACCTCTGTCTCTCACAGTCCTGCTGTCTGTCCCTAAAGACTTGGTGTGGAGACCTCTGTCTCTCACAGTCCTGCTGTCTGTCCCTAAAGATTGGTGTGGAGACCTCTGTCTCTCACAGTCCTGCTGTCTGTCTCTAAAGACTTGGTGTGGAGACCTCTGTCTTCACAGTCCTGCTGTCTGTCCCTAAAGACTTGGTTGTGGGAGACCTCTGTCTCTCACAGTCCTGCTTCGTCCCTAAAGACTGTCTCTAAAGACTTGGTGTGGAGACCTCTGTCACTCACAGTCCTGCTGTCTGTCCCTAAAGA
Organism: Reinhardtius hippoglossoides; assembly: GCA_006182925.3. Taxonomy (NCBI): domain Eukaryota; kingdom Metazoa; phylum Chordata; class Actinopteri; order Pleuronectiformes; family Pleuronectidae; genus Reinhardtius; species Reinhardtius hippoglossoides. Next base: position 27,782,605 of record CM031678.1, read on the forward strand.
CTTGGTGTGGAGACATCTGTCTCTCACAGTCCTGCTGTCTGTCTCTAAAGACTTGGTTTTGGAGACCTCTGTCTCTCACAGTCCTGCTGTCTGTCTCTAAAGACTTGGTGTGGAGACATCTGTCTCTCACAGTCCTGCTGTTTGTCCCTAAAGACTTGGTGTGGAGACCTCTGTCTCTCACAGTCCTGCTGTCTGTCCCTAAAGACTTGGTGTGGAGACCTCTGTCTCTCACAGTCCTGCTGTCTGTCTCTAAAGACTTGGTGTGGAGACCTCTGTCTCTCACAGTCCTGCTGTCTGTCCTAAAGACTTGGTGTGGAGACCTCTGTCTCTCACAAGTCCTGCTGTCTGTCCCTAAAGACTTGGTTTCTAAAGACTTGGTGTGGAGACCTCTGTCCTCACAGTCCTGCTGTCTGTCCTAAAGACTTGGTGTGGAGACATCTGTCTCTCACAGTCCTGCTGTCTGTCTCTAAAGACTTGGTGTGGAGACCTCTGTCTCTCACAGTCCTGCTGTCTGTCTCTAAAGACTTGGTGTGGGAGACATCTGTCTCTCACAGTCCTGCTGTTGTCCCTAAAGACTTGGTGTGGAGACCTCTGTCTCTCACAGTCCTGCTGTTTGTCCCAAAGACTTGGTATGGAGACCTCTGTCTCTCACAGTCCTGCTGTCTGTCCCTAAAGACTTGGTGTGGAGACCTCTGTCTCTCACAGTCCTGCTGTCTGTCCCTAAAGACTTGGTCTCTAAAGACTTGGTGTGGAGACCTCTGTCACTCACAGTCCTGCTGTCTGTCCCTAAAGACTTGGTGTGGAGACATCTGTCTCTCACAGTCCTGCTGTCTGTCTCTAAAGACTTGGTGTGGAGACCTCTGTCTCTCACAGTCCTTTCTGTCTGTCTCTAAAGACTTGGTGTGGAGACATCTGTCTCTCACAGTCCTGCTGTTGTCCTAAAGACTTGGTGTGGAGACCTCTGTCTCTCACAGTCCTGCTGTGTCCCTAAAGACTTGGTGTGGAGACCTCTGTCTCTCACAGTCCTGCTGTCTGTCCCTAAAGACTTGGTGTGGAGACCTCTGTCTCTCACAGTCCTGCTGTCTGTCCCTAAAGACTTGGTGTGGAGACCTCTGTCTCTCACAGTCCTGCTGTCTGTCTCTAAAGACTTGGTGTGGAGACCTCTGTCTCTCACAGTCCTGCTGTCTGTCCCTAAAGACTTGGTGTGGAGACCTCTGTCTCTCACAGTCCTGGTCGTCCCTAAAGACTTGGTCCTAAAGACTTGGTGTGTGGAGACCTCTGTCTCTCACAGTCCTGCTGTCTGTCCCTAAAGACTTGGTGTGGAGACCTCTGTCACTCACAGTCCTGCTGTCTGTCCCTAAAGACTTGGTGTGGAGACATCTGTCTCTCACAGTCCTGCTGTCTGTCTCTAAAGACTTGGTGTGGAGACCTCTGTCTCTCACAGTCCTGCTGTCTGTCTCTAAAGACTTGGTGTGGAGACCTCTGTCTCTCACAGTCCTGCTGTTTGTCTCTAAAGACTTGGTGTGGAGACCTCTGTCTCTCACAGTCCTGCTGTCTGTCCCTAAAGACTTGGTATGGAGACCTTCAACCATGGAGTAGGTTGCTGCAGGAGCATGTGGTGTCAGGGGGCTGTTTGGACGCCCCCTGCTGGGCAGGGTCAGTAGTTTCCGAGGCGTCTGTTAACCCTTGGATCTGTGGTGAGTGTTGCTGGACCTGAACGATGCTGCTCTGGCTGCAGGTCTGAGATCTGTGAGGATCATCGACCGGCTGCTGGAGCTCTGGAGACGCTGTCTGACGGGACATGAGCGCCTCCTGTTGGAGGAGCACAGCCTCCTCCTCCTCTCTCTGTCTCTCTCTCTGTCTCTGTCTCTCGTTCTCACTCTGTCTCTCTCTCTGTCTCTCTCTCTGTCTCTGTCTCTCGTTCTCACTCTGTCTCTCTCTCTGTCTCTCTCTCTCTCTCTCTCTCTGTCTCTGTCTCTGTCTCTGTCTCTTCTCTCTCTCTCTCTCTCTCTCTCTCTCTCTCTCTCTCTCTCTGTCTCTGTCTCTCTTCGTTCTCACTCTGTCTCTCTCTCTCTCAGTTGTATCCTGGTCGGGGTTCGGTGGTGAAGCTGATGGAGACTCTCTCTGATTGGCTGCTCAGTTTACCGCTGCAGCGAATCCCCTACCAGGCCGTCCTTGACTTGGTGGACAACAAGATGAGGGTGAGACAGACACACACACACCTGCATGTCTGAAATCTGCTATACACACACACTGACTTCCTGTTTCCTGTCCAGATCTCAGGTGTGTTCTTGGGGGCGGAGCTTCGATGGGTTGGTTGTCAGGGCAGCAGGGCGGGGCTACGAGGTTACCCGTGTTCCCTGTGGACTCTGTTTCACGTTCTGACCGTCCAACACGAGGCCACGCCCACCGCTCTGGAGAACACAGGTAATGCAGAAACACCCGTGACGTGACTGTGCACGTGCTTTCCTGTCTGTGACCCTGTCGTCATCACCCAGGTCTGGAGAGCGAGGCGGCGCCGGTGCTGCAGGTGATGCGTCGGTACATCAGGACGTTCTTTGGCTGTGAGCAGTGCGGCCGCCACTTTGAGCAGGCGGCGTCCGTCAGTCTGGACGCAGTGACGAGCAGAGCGCAGCAGCTCCTGTGGCTGTGGAACCAACACAACATGGTCAACGACCGACTGGCAGGTAAACACGTCTCGCTGCCGCTAGCACCACGCTAACGTGCATCTGATGTCAGTCTGAAGTTATTATTATTATTAATGCCCCCACGTCTAACCCTAACCCCCCCCACAGGCTCTCTGAGTGACGACCCCCTCTTCCCTAAAGCTCCTTGGCCGAGCCCCGCCCTCTGTGCTTCCTGTCACGAGGAGAAAAACGGTGTCCATGTCTGGAACCAGGACAACGTCCTCCGCTTCCTTCGACGTCACTACGGCGCCTCCAACCTGTCCCCCAAATACACCCTCACCCTCCCACGACCCCCTGCTGCTCCCGCAAACCCCGATCCCGATCCGGTTTGGACCGCTCAGCCACAGGATGAGCGCCGAGACAGGAAAGAGGCGGAGTCTGGACCCGCACACTGGGCCCAGAGGGGGGAGGCGGGTGAGGACACGAGCGAGGAGCCAGGCCACAGGAAGGGGGGAGGCGGGAGAGGAGGGGGGATGTGGATCCTGGGTCTGGGCTTCAACAGTGTCGACATGAGTCTGTGTGTCGTCCTCTACGTTTGCTCCTGCCTCTTCCTCATGCTGCTCTTCTTCTTCTTCAAAGTTCGCTCCAGGAGGTGGAAGCTTCGACACTCCCGCCTCCACGTTTGACCTGAACCAGATCCATCCAGACCGGACCGGGTTTGGTTTAGACAGAACCACACAGGTTTAATACAGGTTCAGTTCAAGGCTGGAAGTTCAGAGCGTCTCTGAAAACGAGCTTCTGCTCTGAACATGAAGTCGACATTAAAGGGTCAGACTGAACCGGACCTGGACCCTGGACCCTGGACCCTGGACCTGGACCCTGGACCCTGGACCCTGGACCCTCTGGCTGTTCGATGTTAGAGGATCAGATGTGGAACTGGGTCTGGACTTGTTGCACTTAAGGACTCAATTTTAAATCTGGTCTTGACTCTTAGGATCTGGATTCAGACCGGATCTGAGACCTGGTGTATTTTACCTGGACCCAGAACTTTGAGGAACAAGGACTCAATGAGAGAACGGACTGGTTCTAAGTTCACTTAATGCCAAACTCGCCTGTTCTGAGGCTCCGCCCCCTGGTGTATGTGTCACTGTCCAACATTGAGCCGTCTTGAAGAATGACTGGATTGGTTTTATTGATCTGTTTATTTTTTGCTGCTGCAGGTTTTTGTTTTGGTGGATTTGGCACCACCTTGTGGTCGGGGGTTTTAAAATGTAAATATTAAAAGTTTAGATTTTTAACGTTATAAGTTTTTAAGTGACGGACAATGAAATATGACTCATGTAGAAACATCAGTGTCAAAAGTTTTAATTTAATTTAGTTAATTTCCTGTTCATGTCGTTTTCAAACTGAGTTCAATTATGAATTATTTTCTAATAAACAAGAGAAATAAAAGTTTTTATTTGTTTGTGTCTGAAGGAAAACGTTGAAGACGAATAAAACAAAAGTGAATGAACGAGATGAAAAATACATTTTAATGATCAAATTCAAACTTTAAATTGTGTTCCAGAAGGTCAGTTTCTTCAACTGCTGTTACCATGGTAACCATTAATTAAATGTATTTTTCCAGTTGTTCTTGTTTTGGCCTCAGTGATCCTCCATACAGTTTCCTTTAAATGATGTGTAACTGGTGTCTGGCTGCAGAACAGGTCAGATACCCCCCCTCCTCCGTGTCAGCAGATGGGACATGGGTCCAGACCTGTGGTCCAGACCTGTGGTGGTTCTGGGCCCGGAACTAGGAAGCAGCATCTGTGGTATCAGGTTAACTTCAGGTTTAATTCAGAGTTTTCAGTTCTATGAAGCTCGTTCACTTGTTATCAGGTAAATCACCACGGTAACTTACAGTTGGAGATAAGAGATCAAACAGTATAAAGCTCCGCCCACGGACCGATCCCTTCCTTTGAACCATGACATCATGTTCTTAGAGGATCCGTGGAGCTGGTGTGGACCGAGTCTCTGAGGAGGACCAGGGTCTTCAGAGACCCACAAGATCCTTTGAGCTCCTCTGATGAGCTTCTGAAAGATCTAGATTCTCCTCAGAGGATGCTGGAGCCCAACAGAACCAGCCTGACCCGTAGGAGCAAAGTGAGTTTAGTTCGGTCCAGTTCAGTTTAGTCCAGTTCAGTTTAGTCCAGTTCAGTTTAGTCCAGTTCAGTTTAGTCCAGTTCAGTTTACCTGATGCTTCCTTCATCTTTATCACTTTCGTCAACTATATGACAGACAGTTAGAGAGAGAGACGGGATGTTCTCCATCTGTACTAAAGAGATGTCTCTCTCTCTTTCATGATAGAAACTAAACTGAACTAAATATGATGATGGAGGCTGAGGTGTGTGTGTCTCTGTGTGTCTGTGTGTGTCTGTGAGTGTGTGTGTGTATCTGGGTGTGTGTGTGTGTGTGTGTGTATCTGGGTGTGTGTGTGTCAGCCTGGCACACAGTCGCAGTATGCACACTATGTACTCAGCATGCCAACTCAGCCTCGGCACTGCAATGCAGCGCTGTGCATTTGGCCAAGTCATGCCACACACTCACACACACAGTCACACACACACAGTCATACACAGTCACACACTCACAGACACACATTGTGATTGTGTGAGTTGTGTGTCTACATGTGTGTGTATATGTAAACCTTGCAGTGTGTGTTCTTGCTCGCCCCTCTCTCTCTCGTCCTCTGCAGGGCACTTAGCCGCATTAGCTCCCTCACTGTCCTCAGATGACTCCTCCTCTTCCTCCCTCCTCCTCCTCCTCACTGTCTGCTGTGTCTCCCCCTCCTCCCCCTCCTCCCCCCTCCAGTGACACACCAGACGATGCGTTGACTGAGCGGAGGAGAAGAAGAAGAGGCAGGAGAAGAAGAAGAAAACCTCTCCCAGCTGCTGCATGGAGGAGGTGAGGAGCTGTCTGTCTGTCTGACAGATTCGTCTTTTTTAATCCATCTCTGTTTCTTTATGTACCTGTCTCTCTCTCTTCCTTGTGTTGCCTGTCTGAACTGAACTGAACTCAAACAGACTGAAGTCACATTCACTGTGCTGGACTATCAGACTGTGCTAAACTGAACTGGACTATACTGGACTGTGCTAAACTGAACTAGACTCTCAGACTGTGCTAAACTGAACTGGACTATCAGACTGTGCTAAACTGAACTAGACTATACTGGACTGTGCTAAACTGAACTAGACTCTATCAGACTGTGCTAAACTGAACTAGACTCTATCAGACTGTGCTAAACTGAACTAGACTATCAGACTGTGCTAAACTGAACTAGACTATACTGGACTGTGCTAAACTGAACTAGACTATCAGACTGTGCTAAACTGAACTAGACTGTGCTAAACTGAACTAGACTCTGCTGGACTGTGCTAAACTGAACTAGACTCTATCAGACTGTTCTAAACTGAACTAGACTATCAGACTGTGCTAAACTGAACTAGACTCTACTGGACTGTGCTAAACTGAACTAGACTCTACTGGACTGTGCTAAACTGAACTAGACCCTACTGGACTATGCTAAACTGAACTAGACTCTGCTGGACTGTGCTAAACTGAACTAGACTATCAGACTGTGCTAAACTGAACTAGACTCTGCTGGACTGTGCTAAACTGAACTAGACTATACTGGACTGTGCTAAACTGAACTAGACTCTGCTGGACTGTGCTAAACTGAACTAGACTCTGCTGGACTGTGCTAAACTGAACTAGACTATACTGGACTGTGCTAAACTGAACTAGACTATACTGGACTGTGCTAAACTGAACTAGACTATACTGGACTGTGCTAAACTGAACTAGACTGTACTGGACTGTGCTAAACTGAACTAGACTGTACTGGACTGTGCTAAACTGAACTAGACTCTATCAGACTGTTCTAAACTGAACTAGACTATACTGGACTATGCTAAACTGAACTAGACTATACTGGACTGTGCTAAACTGAACTAGACTCTATCAGACTGTTCTAAACTGAACTAGACTATACTGGACTGTGCTAAACTGTACTAGAATCTGCTGGACTATGCTAAACTGTACTAGACTATACTGGACTATGCTAAACTGAACCTGACTCTGCTGGACTGTACTAAACTGAACTAGACTCTGTCAGACTGTTCTAAACTGAACTAGACTATACTGGACTATGCTAAACTGTAGTAGACTATACTGGACTGTGCTAAACTGAACTAGACTCTACTGGACTGTGCTAAACTGAACTAGACTATACTGGACTGTGCTAAACTGAACTAGACTATACTGGACTGTGCTAAACTGAACTAGACTCTACTGGACTGTGCTAAACTGAACTAGACTCTACTGGACTGTGCTAAACTGAACTAGACTATACTGGACTGTGCTAAACTGAACTAGACTCTGCTGGACTGTGCTAAACTGAACTAGACTCTGCTGGACTGTGCTAAACTGAACTAGACTATACTGGACTGTGCTAAACTGAACTAGACTATACTGGACTGTGCTAAACTGAACTAGACTATACTGGACTGTGCTAAACTGAACTAGACTGTACTGGACTGTGCTAAACTGAACTAGACTGTACTGGACTGTGCTAAACTGAACTAGACTCTATCAGACTGTTCTAAACTGAACTAGACTATACTGGACTGTGCTAAACTGAACTAGACTATACTGGACTGTGCTAAACTGAACTAGACTATACTGGACTGTGCTAAACTGTACTAGAATCTGCTGGACTATGCTAAACTGTACTAGACTATACTGGACTATGCTAAACTGAACCTGACTCTACTGGACTGTACTAAACTGAACTAGACTCTGTCAGACTGTTCTAAACTGAACTAGACTATACTGGACTGTGCTAAACTGTACTAGACTCTGCTGGACTGTGCTAAACTGAACTAGACTCTATCAGACTGTTCTAAACTGAACTAGACTATACTGGACTATGCTAAACTGTAGTAGACTATACTGGACTATGCTAAACTGAACCTGACTCTGCTGGACTGTACTAAACTGAACTAGACTCTGCTGGACTGTGCTAAACTGAACTAGACTCTACTGGACTATGCTAAACTGAACTAGACTCTACTGGACTGTACTAAAGTGAACTAGACTATACTGGACTGTGTTAAACTGTACTAGACCCTGCTGGACTATGCTAAACTGAACTAGACTACTGGACTGTTCTAAACTGAACTAGACTCTACTGGACTATATAAACTGAACTAGACTCTACTGGACTGTACTAAAGTGAACTAGACTGTACTGGACTGTACTAAAGTGAACCAGACTCTACTGGACTATGCTAAAGTGAACTAGACTGTACTGGACTGTACTAAACTGAACTAGACTCTACTGGACTGTACTAAAGTGAACTAGACTGTACTGGACTGTACTAAAGTGAACTAGACTCTACTGGACTATGCTAAAGTGAACTAGACTGTACTGGACTGTACTAAACTGAACTAGACTCTACTGGACTGTACTAAAGTGAACTAGACTGTACTGGACTGTACTAAACTGAACTAGACTCTACTAGACTGTACTAAAGTGAACTAGACTATACTGGACTGTACTAAAGTGAACTAGACCCTACTGGACTGTACTAAAGTGAACTAGACTATACTGGACTATGCTAAACTGAACTAGACTGTACTGGACTGTACTAAAGTGAACTAGACTCTACTGGACTGTACTAAAGTGAACTAGACTATACTGGACTATGCTAAACTGAACTAGACCCTACTGGACTATGCTAAGCTGAACTAGACTCTACTGGACTGTACTAAAGTGAACTAGACCCTAATGGACTGTACTGAACTGAACTAGACTCTACTGGACTGTACTAAAGTGAACTAGACTCTACTGGACTGTACTAAAGTGACCTAGCCCATACTGGACTATGCTAAAGTTAACTAGACCCTACTGGACTATGCTAAGCTGAACTAGACTCTACTGGACTATGCTAAAGTGAACTAGACCCTACTGGACTATGCTAAGCTGAACTAGACTCTACTGGACTGTACTAAAGGGACCTAGACCCTACTGGACTATGCTAAGCTGAACTAGACTCTACTGGACTATGCTAAAGTGAACTAGACCCTACTGGACTATGCTAAGCTGAACTAGACTCTACTGGACTATGCTAAAGTGAACTAGACCCTACTGGACTATGCTAAGCTGAACTAGACTCTACTGGACTGTACTAAAGGGACCTAGACCCTACTGGACTATGCTAAGCTGAACTAGACTCTACTGGACTGTACTAAAGTGAACTAGACCCTACTGGACTATGCTAAGCTGAACTAGACTCTACTGGACTGTACTAAAGGGACCTAGACCCTACTGGACTATGCTAAGCTGAACTAGACTCTACTGGACTGTACTAAAGGGACCTAGACTCTACTGGACTGTACTAAAGGGACCTAGACCATCTATCCATCATCACAGAGGTGTTTCAGTCTCACATGTTCTCAGTTTGTGAGATGTACGTGACCCTTTACACCTGCCCCCCCTCTTCTGGTTTCAGCTGGCTCTCGGATCTGAGTTGACCCCCATCAGGACCATCTAGTCCCTGCACCACCTCACTCTGAACAGTATGTACCTCAGATGTTGTTGTATCTGCCGCCTCCCTGACACCTAAGCTCCACCCCTCCGTCAGTCTGTCTGACTGTTAAGGACCGCCTCCTTCCAGCCTCCGTCTCTCTTGAGCCCCCGGTGGCTTCCTGTGGCGTTGCGCTCCTCCCGCCTCCATCATGTCCGACGGGCTGCTGCAGGTTGAGATCCCAGACTTCGGCAGCAGCGTGCTGGGCAGCCTGAACGAGCAGCGGCTGCTGGGCCACTACTGCGACGTGTCCATCCTGGTGCAGGGTCAGGCCTTCAAGGCGCACAGGGCCGTCCTCGCCGCCTCCTCCCTGTACTTCAGAGACCTGTTCAGCTCTGCCACCTCCTCCTCCTCCTCCACCTCCTCCTCCTCCACCTCCTCCACCTCCTCCTCCTCCTCCCAGGCGGTGTTTGAGCTGCCGTCTTCTGTGACGCCGACATGTTTCCAGCAGATTCTGTCGTTCTGCTACACAGGACGCCTCAGCATGGCCGCCAGCGAGCAGCTGGTGCTCATGTACACTGCCGGGTACCTGCAGATCCAGAACATCGTGGAGCGAGGCATGGAGCTGATGATGATGAAGGCCTCCTCCTCCTCCTCCCCTCTCTGCTGCGATTCACAGGTTGGTTTGGCCACGCCCACAGAGCTGAGTTAACTTCGGTAGACACGAGTCCGTGGAGTTAGTCCAGATAGGAAGTGTGTTTCTGTGTTGGTTGGTGCAGAGTTTACCTCCCGACCTCCTGCTGGGAACTTAACAGTGCTACCTTCACTGCAATGCTAATGTTGCTAATGTTGCTAATGTTGCTGCTAGCAGTAGATTGCTGGGTTCAGGAGTTTATTCTCAGTCGCTGCATCTTCAGCCTGAAACAACATCCAGCATAAACGTGGTTTCAACGTGAGACTTGACTGTTATTGTAACTATTGTAGCTAATCTGTCCAATCAGACGTGAGGATGCATTTCCTTCCAGGTTCAACTGCAGAGAGTGGAAGATGTTTACACATGAATAACGGAACATTTCTGTTTCTCTGGGAAACATCTGAACATTTTGTCAGTTTCTGTCTCAGAGAAAAACTTTGCTTCACCAACATTTTAGGACCTCGTGAAAAAGTCCAAGGTAGAATGTTCAGAGCTGAAGCTAAACTCTGAACTGACTATGTTTGTAGAGAAGTTTCCTCATCGTCCTCTTTTAGTCAGTGTTTGTGTCTGTAGCATCTAGTGGACATTCGAGGACTTGCTGGTCAGACCATGCTCCGCCTCTGAGTCCATTGAGCTCACGATGAGGTTCAACCATCACAGAATCTTTTCTAATCACAGACGACATCAGCAGACGAGCTCGGAAGCTTTGACAACCCGGTGGTCCAGCAGCGGCACAGCGCCCCCCGGCTGCAGGAGGCCAGTCCAGACCAGCCGGCCCTGAGTCCTGAGGATCTGTTGTTAGCCGTGAGCAGGATCAAACAGGAGAGAGCCGACACTCCTCCTGCTGAGGAGAACGCAGGAGGAGGACATGAAACTAGGTGAGAACCAACAGGATTGAAGTTCAGATCCGTGTCGTCATGTTTGTTTGACCCGGATTTGAAAAGGTAAAGTCTTCCTGTCATTCGTGGAGCTGTTGTGACTAATGGAGGATATGTTGTATCTGTAGTTTTTGTGTGTTACTGCTGCCAACTGTGCTGAAAGCCTTTATGTCCAAAAGAGATACGTCCATTTCAAAGGAGGATACCATCAATGTCCCTTCTTCCATGTGTCCTCTAGGCATGGTTGTTCCTCCACTAGAGGGCAGCTCAGAGTCAACAAACACAGCGATGGTGGAGGAGGTTGTGATGATGTTCCTTTGGTCCTGGGTCATGTGACATCATGTGGATCCTGTAGTTTCTTACCAACTCACAAAAAGTCCCATTGTTAAAAATTCTTCATCTTGTCATCTCAGTTGGACCATTAGCTACACTGCCCCCTGTGATTGTGAGTGGTACTGCTTCATTTCATCCGTTTTGACTTCAGCCTTTACACTCAATTTGATGTGAACCTGACTCTGGTCCTGGATCTGGTCTCATCTCTGAGAGGACCTCTATGGCTGCATTGGGACTGAGCCTCCTCCTGCATGTGAATTTCAAACTCCTTCATTGATATGAATGGAGCAAGTCATGTGATGCAGTGTTGGTGTCAATGCAGTAACATTGGAAATCCAATACGTGACATGCTTTGTAACGACAGAGAACTTCTGTGGTTCACCTTGTGATCATTGACACCAAAGATGAGATAGTTGTCCGTTCTGTCCTCAGAGTGGACATTGCCGCGGACCTCCAGACCTCCAGGAACAGTGCTCTGTGTTACCTGGGTGCCAGTGGAGCTTTGGTTCCAGGGCTGCAGTCCTACCTGCTGGCTGGTGGGGGGCGCTCCAGTCCAGAAGGGTCCAGTCTTCCCACAGACTCTCCTCCCTCTCACCCCCCCACTGAGGAGGAGCTGGAGGAGGATTACTACGGCAACACGGTCCATCCTGGACTCTACCAACACCTCTACGGGCATCCTGCAAACGCCTACAGTAAGTTACTTCATGGTACAGTCCCATTTCAAACGTGAACCTGTATGGAAGCGGAGTGATGACAAAACTTAACACAATATCTTTCAGAATATCTGCAGCCTATGGTATAGCATATGGTATATATATATATACCATATGATAGTACAAGGTCAAGTGTGTGGTTACAACAATGAGTAGGTTTTGTACACACTTATGGAAACCAATTGAGTGTAATACTGAAATGAATGCAACACTAAGGCATCATTATTATTGTCAACATGAATATTAAAGTCACCGACAATAAGTTCTTTGTTTTTGGACGAGGTTTGATAAAAACTTGGGGATTCGTTTAAAAATTCAGAATAAGCCCCCAGGGCATATGATTGGCTGTTGGTGTTTCTTGGATTGGAGTGGAAGACTAAGAACACGACTTTCAAATGAGTTGTAGCTTAGTTCAGGTTTAGGATTAATTGATAGACTGGAGTTAAAAATAGCAGCAACTCCACCTCCTCGGCCGAATTCTCTGGGAACGTGTGAATTTACATGACTGGGGGGGGGGGGAGTAGATTCATTTAGGCTGATATATTCATCGGGATGCAGCCAGGTCTCAGTGAGGGACAATAAATCTATTTTCTGATCTGAGACTAGTTCATTTACTAAAATAGCCTTTGATGATAATGATCTTATGTTTAAGAGTCCACATTTAATTATTAACAGCTGCTCAAACCTGATTGGTCAAACTAGAAACTGAAGCCAGAAGCTTCCAGCCCCATAATCTGTTCCCTCCACTGAAGATTCAGTTTATTCACATGAAGAATGTGTTTGTAGAGATTAACGCAATACAAATAAAATTGAAATACTACACCAAAGAATCATCTTGGTAACCAAACGTTTACGATGTAAATCATGTGACTATAATTTCCCTGGTTTGACACTGGTCAGGGACCTTTGACCTCTGCGTGTGGTTCTCCCTGCTCTTCTGGCTGTCTCTGTAACATCAGCTGTCTGAGGAAGGTGAAAATGTGAAAATATATATAAATCTAGTCCATAGCAGGGACGAGGCAGTTCCTACTTTGTTTTTTGCTCAAAATGACTGAGTTGCTGGACCAAGATCACGTCTTCTTAACATGAAGCCAAAATATCTCAGATATACTAACGCTGCCATCTAGTGGGTTAGAAAGGTTTTACTGAGGAACCTGAGTGAAATGACCTTTAGTATTTCAGCAGCCACCATAATAAGAACTGTTTCAAATAACTGATTCAAACCAAACTGATCACAAACATCAGAGATAAGAACGACCTGAAATGACAGAAACCATCTTTACAAACATTTATTTAACGTCTACTTTGATTTTCTTGTTTGGTTCATGTCCCATCTGCTAACATGGAGGAGGAGGGTTTATGATCTATACTGCAGCCAGACACCAGGGGGAGTAAGAGACACCTTGGCTTCACTTTTGTGTGTGTGTGTGATATAAAATCTCACTGTTATTTGATGATAGTTTGCATTGCTAAACTTAATGAGTTGTGAGTCGGACTTTGTGTCTGCAGAGTTCAGGGGTCGTGATAGTGACCCTTTAAAGTTTTTCCTTTTGTCCACACAGTCCTCTAGTGGACAACAGGTGAACTGCAGGTTAAGAGACTTGATTGACAGCTTTGTCATTATGCGTTCCTGTTTTTTCTGACCCCTCCCCTCTTTCTTATTGGTCCAGTCCAAGAGAAGCTGGATATGCTGCCTCTCCCATTGGCTAACGAGCGTCGACCCTGTGTGCTGGTTGGTCGTGACAACATGGCTCTACCTGCCAGTCTGATCAGTCAGATTGGGTATCGCTGCCATCCGTCACTGTACACGGAGGGCGACCCGGGGGAGAAGGTGGAGCTGGTGGCAGGTAGGACGTCCTGTAATGTGTCGTCATAGTAACAGGTTATGAAACAGACGTGAAGAGATGAACCGTTGTGACGTGTGTTCAGGTTCAGGTGTGTTCATGACTCGAGGTCAGCTGATGAACTGTCACCTGTGTGCTGGAGTCAAACACAAGGTGCTGCTCAGGAGACTGCTGGCGACGTTCTTCGACAGGTGAGACCCAACAGGTGGTTAGCCTAGCTTAGCATATGGACTATTTCTCAGTCTTTGATTACCTCTGTAAACAATGTAAATGTTTCCGTTTGTTGACGATATGTGACATCATCAGATTTCAGTGACATCATCAGACATGTGACATCAGTGACATCATCAGACATCAGTGACATCATCAGACATGTGACATCATCAGACATCAGTGACATCATCAGACATGTGACATCACCAGACGTCAGTGACATCATCAGACAACATGTGACATCACCAGACTTTAGTGACATCATCAGTGTTCAATGATCAGGTTCTGACTTACAGTGTAGGAGCTGATTGGGCTGTTATGGTTTCCATAGAAACACACTGGCCAATAGCTGTGGTACAGGGATCCGCTCCTCCACCAATGATCCGAGCCGGAAGCCCCTGGACAACCGAGTATTAAACACTGTGAAACGTAAGACACACACTTACACACACACTCACGTATTTTGAAAACACTGAAACATTTCTTTCATCCTCCCTCGTTGTTTTTCTCCTCCTCCTCTCCTCCTCCTCCTCCTCCTCCCTCCTCCCCCCTCCTCCTCCCCAGTCTACTGTCAGAACTTTGCTCCCAACTTTAAGGAGAGTGAGATGAACGTCATTGCAGCCGACATGTGCACCAACGCTCGCAGAGTGCGGAAACGTTGGCTCCCAAAGATCCAGTCGCTCCTCCCGGACGGCCTCCCGGCCTCTGGCTCCTGCCATCCCCGCAAAGCTAAGCGTGGAGGAGGAGCAGGAGGAGGCGGAGGTCAGGGTGCAGAGGCCGCGGTGCAGCCCAGCGGCAGCCCCTTTGAGCTGGACCTGCGACAGCTCAGCGCCTCCTACCTCAGCCTGGAGGCTCCGCTGTACGCAGAGAGACGTGGGAGGGAGGCAGCGGGGGAGAAAGAGAGGGAGAAGGAAGTGCCAGCTGCCATCTTGCCTCACCTGCAGTTCGCCGGGTCGCGTGGGGGCGGGGCAGGCAGTGGACAGGTGGAGGAAGGGCTGATAGGAGGCGAGGCCGACGGGGGAGGGAGGTTACAGACTGAACCACCTTCACACCTCCCCCTGTCCCTTTCCTCCTGCTCTTCCTCCTCCTCCTCACACCCCTCCCCCCAGCCGGCAGAGCCCGCTCCTTCTCATAGAGGATTGGCCGACACAGAAGAGAGGGGGGCGGAGCCTCTGGAAGACAGCCAATAAGCTTTCTATTGCATCTGCCTACCTGTATGTAAATAATACAATAGCTACCTGTTCCCCCACCTGTCTGTCTCCTCCCCTACCTCACTACCTGTCTACCTCTCTACCCCCTGTCTGTCTGTCCGTCTGACCTACCTGTCTGTCTGCTCGGCTCTGCTGCATGTTAACAGCCTCCTGCAGTCCAGCACAGGCCCATAGCAACAGGACTGATGAAGAAGAAGAAGAAGAAGAAGATGGTGATGATGATGATGATGATGATGATGATGAATTATATTCACTCTATGATAATAAAGCTCCTTGATAATCAGACTCTTTTTCTCAATCGTGGGCCTCAACCTCTGTGTGTGTGTGTGTGTGTGTGTTTATATATATACACATATATATATGTGTGTGTATATATATATTAATATATATTAGTATATATTAGTTTTACCAGGAAGAGCGGGCCCCGGGCTCGCTGCTTGCCGCTCTGCATGCTGGGGAGTGTAGTTCGAACCTCGGCGCCATTCTGAACCTCGTAAATCTCGCTAGCCATTCACAGCAGCCCAGTCATCCTCTCAACCAATCACTGCACTTCAACCACCTCACCCACTAATAACTGCGCTATTTTTTATCCCCCAGCAACAAATCACAGCCTCTCAAACAGCTCACAGCCAATCACAGCGCCCCAGCGGCCCGAGCAGCCAATCGGAACACAACAACATGCATGATGCCGCTGAGCTGTGCGCCTGCGCACTGGGCAGACAGCTGATAACTCATCTATTATGCTACTTGGCTAAAACCAAGCGGAGAGAGAAGCCGCCGCAGCCGCCGCGGGACGCACCGGAGGAGCCGAACCCAAAGTAAAGCCGCTCTCTGACCGGGGCCGGGGGGGTGCTGGCCGGGTAGCGGGCCGGAGGGGAGTCCCGGTGGGGGCAGGAGGAGCTGGAGGCTCGGAGCCGCTCGGCGCCTTCAGACAAAGCTCAGCTAACAGGCTAACAGCTCATTAGCTAGCCAAACACCGCGGCAACATCTGCAAAGATCGGAATTTGAAAGCTCTCGATCCGGTCACCGGTCGTTTCATAACCGCGTAAAAGTCCCGGTGAGTCCTCCAGCGCTGCCCCGGGGCCGCCGCGGCCGCTGGGACCCGCAGGGAGGCTCCGGGAGCGCGCTCGCTCAGTAGCTTAGCTCGGGTAGTTAGCGACCTAGCTCGTATTTTGCATCGGCTTGCCCGCCATCTTTTTAAAGCGAGATAAATGAGCTTCTTCGTTAGCCCCCGGAGCAGCGGGCCCGTGGCCGCCGCTGGAGCGGATCTCTGCGGGGGAACCACCGGGTAAACCCGGGCCCGGCGGCTCCGCGGCTCTGCGGGCGGAGGGTTGTGCTGCCGGGGACTGGATGTGTGCAGTTTGTCGGTCGCAGCGGTGAGTGTTAGCGGTTAGCTCCGCGTTAGCAGCAACAGACCGAGCAGCCGCCGGGACCGGAGGTTTGTGGCTCGTTATCCGGGCGGCGGGTGTTTATTGTGGGTTCGGAGGGGGAGAGCTCCGGTGGTTCTGGTCCCGGTGCTCGACCCGGTGTTCGGGCCTGAATCGGGTTGTGTCTGATGTGAACGGATCAGAAACACATGTGATCAGAGTAAATCTGAAACTAATGTTGACAAATCCTTGGTTTGAATCACAGACACATTGATGATTGTTGTCTGATCAATAATCGATGACGTGATTCAGGTGGTTTGTGACGAGTTTACAAACTGGAACTGGATCCGTCACTCGGAGGTTTCCTCTGTTATTTAATATATGTAATTATCACATGTTAACTAATCTGTGATTACTCGAGTACAAAGTGATTATTGGTGATTTCAGGTCTTGAATAATCAATGGTTTTGATCAGTCTGATGGAAGTTCCCTTTCTACTGTCTGTCCCTGGGAACTGGTCCCTGGGAACTGGTCCCGAGGGTTTCTGTCTATTTGACCAAACGATCAACAGTGAATTGATAAAGATTATGATCAGTTCCATCTTTCATGGAAATGAAAAGCGATCACCTGGATGATTTCTCCTGTCTGACATTCAGTTTGTTTTCAAATGAGAGAATCTGAGAAAGTGAAGCTGAACGTTTGTTTGATAAAGTCTTTGAACAAACTCGACTCCGTAGTTTGAGTCAAACGTTAAGTCAATGAAGTGAGTTATTTAAATACAAGTAGATGTGTTGCTGAACTTCTACCTGTTCACACCTTTGAATGAAAAGTCCACACTTCTGATTTTACAAAGTCTTCTCTGCATGTCAGAGTTTTGAAGGCCGGTGTAACCAATGGAATTTTCTGAACATTAAAAGAATTCTGTCTTCTGACCCGAGCTCCTGTACATTATGTCTTGATCAGATGTTGGAGTCGGTGAAACTGATCATTAACTTTTCTCAGTCTCCAGCAGGAGTTTCTGAAAAGTCTCAGATTCTGACAGGAAACTGAAAATCTGTATTTTTCACTGTTCTGTTGTTTTTATAGAATTCCTCAGAACGTTGATTTGAACGGTTCAAACTTGCTGAAGTCAACATCCTGCAGTAATGGGTCTTATTTGACAGAAAAATTATTTAGTTTGACCTTAAAGTAAAAGTGAGGAATAAATTCTTCATGCTTAAAATGGTCAAGAAACCCGTGGGCAGTTATTTGAAGTGTGTGATGCTTCGCTGTCACCGTCGGCCTCTGTTCTGTTTAATCTTGAATATTAACATCAGTTTCGCTCTCAAGCATCCTGCGACCTCTGAATGTTGAGTGGCGGTTCAGACCTGATCACATCAGACTGGTAAAACATATTGATATAAAATATTTCAACGTATAGAAAGATGAACAAAATATTTCCGAACTCTCCATAACTTAATAGAACTAAGAACATTATAAACTTTTTCAGATATGAACATTTTCCTCTGCTTCCGACACTCACTGCACGTTAGCGTGTTTCACCACATGTAATGAGACATGATGTCATCAGGAGGTAGAAGACTTGACTTTCTGCTGCAAAAGAATGAAAGTTTCATAGACCATGTTTTTTATTTTAGTTCCATTTAAACAGGATGCTTTAAATAAACAGAAATAATCAGATCAATAATTTATCAATGTGATGAAATCAGCCATATATCTCCACATGTGAGCGAACATGAAACCTAACATACAGTTTCATATTTTGTCTGAGAAAATAAAATTCTAAACTTCTAAAAAATGTTGCTTTGTTTTCATACTTATAAGTTTTATATAATTGTATTTGTATTTTCTTTTTATATTTATTTATTATCAATTATTGGTCTCAGAAATGTCTTTAATATCAGCCCAAAAAATCCATATCAATCAGGTTCTAGTCAAAATGATTGCAACATCATTTTCGAGAAAATTGTAATTATTCATTAATGAGTTCTGACATGTTAATATGTTGAAAGGTGAAATATATATATATATATAATCACAGCTGAGTGTCATCATGGTAACGTGAAGTTTTAACAGTTTGAACATGTAAATGATGAATTGTGTGTCTGTGTCTCTCAGGTGTGAGATGGGAGTTTGTCTCCTCGAGGGAAACATCGAGCTAAAGGAACGGCACCGACCCAACCTGAACTGAACACACCCACACACACACACCTGTGTGCCCACACACACACACACACACCCTCAGACCACAGGGGGAGTTGTTTTTTCATCTTCAGGTCAGACACTGCTGTCCCACGGTGCATTGTTACGTCACCATCGTCCACCATGTCGGACGCCCCCGAGGCTGCGCCACCCAGCCCCCCTACCCTCACCAACCCACCAGCCCCGAGGTCACGAATCCCACTAAACCTGGCAGGTCAGTAACCAATCACACCTGAGCTGAGCCCAGCGACCAAGAGAAAAGTTGTTTTCACACAATTGTTTAGTTAGTGTCCTGTGAAGCAGCAGCAGCAGGTTGTTGGTCCGACTCGTTCACACCAACAGGAACATGTGGGAACATCCAGGCGAGGGGCGGAGCCTGTAGAGCAGCAGGGGCGGAGCCTGTAGAGCAGCAGGAGGCCGGACATGACGTATAAACTCTGCTGTGGAAAGATCAGTGTTGTTGTTTACAGCTCGTCCACACCGGCGTCGGCCCTCAGCACCAGAAGATCTGGAACCTCCTTGTGTTTCCAAGTGGACGTCTTCGTCTTCTACGTGTCCGGCTCCTCTTCTTCATCCTGAGATGTTTGTGTTCTTCCAGTTTCACGTCCGTCACGTGTTAGAAACCTCGTCCACACGTCCACTCGCTCTCTGGGAAGCTTCCACACATTGTCCTGCTGTTTCCTCACATGGACTCACTCTGACATGTTACACACATTTCACCAGGAGGCTGCAGGAGAAGATCCAGAACATGTGCAGAGACACTGACTCAGATGTCAGGAACGTGTCTGTGGTTCAGTTCATGTCTGAAAACAGCTTGAATATTAAACACAGATTTACAGTGATGAAAACATACCTAAAACAGGTGAGATGAACTTTACCTCTTCTGTGTCCTCCAGAAAAACCAACCAGCTGCAGTACATGCAGAACGTGGTGGTGAAGACTCTGTGGAAACATCAGTTCGCTTGGCCCTTCTACCAACCTGTCGACGCCATCAAGCTCTGCCTGGCGGTGAGTCACTGTCCTGACAGACGCATTCTGTTCATCTTCAGTTTCAACCTGCAACACAACATCAGATGCACAGAGACGACAGATGAACCTAAACTGAATCAGTCACATTCATGTGGAGCACATCAAAATTATATAGTGTTGATAAGCAGTGTAGATTCGATCCTAAAAATACCCGTCCCTAGTTCTCTCTATATCTGGCGTTTTTAGCCTACATCCATACGACTACGTTTTAGTTTGAAAACTGATCTTGGACACCTAGTGGCCAGACTACACAACTACCATTTGACATCACGATGATATGGAAGTATGGGCTGCTCTACTGAGGGGGCGTTTAACAACAAACAATTGTCACTAATTAGTAAATCAGGGTAGCTGTTTTGCCATTTTGATTCTAAGCTAATAACGTCCGTGTTTCCAGGACTACCACAAGGTGATCAAGAACCCGATGGACATGGGAACCATCAAGAAACGTCTGGAGAACAATTACTACTGGAGCGCCAGTGAGGCCATGCAGGACTTCAACACCATGTTCACCAACTGTTACATCTACAACAAGGTACGTCACACTGCGACGTTCACACCCGTTCACACCTGTTCACACCTGTTCACACCTGTTCACATCCTGTTCACACCTGTTCACATCCTGTTCACACCTGTTCACACCTGTTCACACCCGTTCACACCTGTTCACACCCGTTCACACCCGTTCACATCCACTGACACGTTAACAGCACCGCGTCTCTTTCCTGTTTTTCAGCCAACAGACGACATCGTGCTCATGGCTCAGGCCCTCGAGAAAATCTTCCTTCAGAAAGTGGCTCAGATGCCTCAGGAGGAAGTCGCTCTGCTGCCACCGGCTCCCAAAGGAAAGAACAAGAGCAAGCAGCCCACCACCCCCACCACAGGTAGTACCACAGTACCACAGTTGTACTGCGACCACAGGTCATTCTACAGCTCTACACAGTATACTCTGAAGTATTTTGATAGTATTAAGGGATATGTTTGTAATGTACTTGGTTATATACTGTAAACTGTGTGGTACACGGAGCTCACTCCCTTACCTACGTCCTTCTCGATCCTGTCTCTCAGTCAGTCACAGCGGGTCTCAGCCTCCCCCCCCTGCCACCCACCCCCGTCCACTTCTCAGACCCGTCTATCCGCCACCTCACACGCCCTGTCTGCCCGCACCCCACATGATGCGTCCAGCGTGTCAAGGTAACATACGTCACACGATCTAAAATACAAAGAACAGACACTGTCTCTCTCTGTCTCTGTGTCTCACACCTGTCTCTTTCCACCTGTCTGTCTGTCTCTAACAGAAGAAAGGTGTGAAGAGGAAAGCCGACACCACCACTCCCACCACGTCCGCCATCTCTGCTGGTCGTGCCGACTCTCCATCTGCTCAGGACAACAAACCAGCAAAACTGGGTTCGTCCCGCCGCGAGGCGGCCGCCCGCCCTGCTAAGACCCGCCGAGAGACGGGTGAGGAGGTGGCAGTGGGTGAGATGGGAGGTGGTGAGGAGGAGGAGGAGGAGGAGGTGGTGGTGGAGGAGGAGGAGGAGGTGGTGGTGGAGGAGGAGGAGGAGGAGGAGGAGTTGGGGGGAAGAAGGTCGGTAAGCTGGGCGAGCAAATGAAACACTGCGACGCCATCCTGAAAGAGATGCTCTCGAAGAAACATGCTGCCTACGCCTGGCCCTTCTATAAGCCCGTGGACGCAGAGGCACTGGAGCTGCACGACTACCATGACATCATCAAACACCCCATGGACCTCAGCTCCGTCCGGGTAACACACATGACATCACACATGGCAGGTCACATGTCATCACACAGTGAGACCAGGGCTGCGTTCGGTAAAACGTTATTTAAAAGATTGGTGGAACTCAGCAGCTGAGAACGTTTCCGTCTCTGTGTTTGTCCATTAAACAGTTTCAGATTAAATGAATATGATCTTATTAAATTCATTTTTTTTAGAAAATACAAGAACATGTAACATCTTCAGTTGATGTAAACAGCTGCTGCTTCATCTGTTGTTAACAATCCATAATGCCTTTTAATACGATAGTTTATATACACGCAGCTGCTGATTGGTCAACACCTTGGACACACCCACCAAACCATAGGAAACAAAGCTCGTTGACACGTTTAGAAGAAAGATGTGGTTCACCTCGAAACCTTTAAGAAGCGCTGCAGCACATTTTGAGATTGAACCTCAGATCTTCGAGTCAGACTCATCACCAGGTTCAGTCTCGTTGTTGACGACAGTTTATTTCATGTGTCAACAGAAAAAGATGGATAAAGGCGAGTACAGTGACCCTCAGAGCTTTGCCACTGACGTCAGGTTAATGTTCTCCAACTGTTACAAGTACAACCCTCCAGACCATGAGGTCGTGGCCATGGCCCGAAAACTGCAGGTACGTCAACCCTCAGATTCCAGAACAAGCTCTGCCCGTGTTGAGGTCATTGATGTGACTGTGTCCGTCCTCAGGATGTGTTTGAGATGCGTTTCGCTAAGATCCCGGACGAGGGCCTGGAAGTGTCCGTCCCGTCTACGACACCACTGGTCAGTAAAAGCACCGCTTCCTCTGACAGCAGCAACAACTCCTCCTCAGACGAATCTTCCGACTCCGAGGAGGAGCGAGCCACGCGATTGGCTGAGCTACAGGAGCAGGTTGGTGCTGCTGAGCAATCACAGGTCAAGAACATCCTGGTTTCCTTCTTTAATACTGAACATTGCTATTGATTTAAAGAGTAAATAAAATGTCAAATTTTCATAGTAATCATTGATTGAACTGAATGATCAGTGGAAGGCGTTCCTGATTATTGATCGGAGATTGTAGATATTGATAATTAGTCTATTCCACCAGTTGAAGGCGGTGCACGAGCAGCTGGCCGTCTTGTCCCAGGCTCCGGTCAGCAAGCCAAAGAAGAAGAAAGAGAAGAAAGACAAGGAGAAGAAGAAAGACAAAGGGAACAAGGGGAAGATGGAGGAAGAGAAGAAGCCAAAGGCTGCCGCTCAACAGCCCAAACCAGCCAATCAGAAGAAGGCACCGGCCAGGAAAGCCAACAGCACGGTGACCGCAACCAGGTATGACTCAGTTCATCAGTGAATGCTGATGTTTCTGGGTAAGATGCACCTGACAAACCACTTCCTGTGCGTTTCCAGGCAACCTAAGAAAGGCAGCAAGACGTCAGGCGGCGGCTCGGCAAACGGAGAAGACGGCGAGGAGTCGTCTCTACCGATGTCGTATGACGAGAAGCGCCAGTTGAGTCTGGACATAAACCGGCTGCCGGGCGAGAAGCTGGGTCGCGTCGTTCACATCATCCAGTCCAGAGAGCCGTCGCTGCGAGACTCCAACCCCGACGAGATCGAGATCGACTTCGAAACGCTCAAACCCTCCACGCTCCGAGAGCTGGAGCGCTACGTCAAATCCTGTCTGCAGAAGAAGCAGAGGAAGCTGCTGCGTAAGAACGACCACGACACAAACATGACACTCACCACAGATCCCACCTGTTTGTTAACCTCTCCCTCTCTCTCCACCCCCTTCTTTAGAGAAGGCAGCGGGCGGCGGGGCTTCAGGAGGCGGGGCTAGTCGTTTGAGTGGCAGCTCTTCTTCCTCCTCTGATGACAGCTCCTCAACGGGAACCTCCTCTTCCTCCGACACAGACTGAACACACACACACACACCACACACACAGACACACACAAACATGTTACTGAACACAGAGTTTATACACACACTCAATCACAGGAACGACAGTTAACACATGAACACACATCCATGTAAACTTCCACCATGAACACACACAAGACAGAGATCCAAACTCTGAACTTCTTACAACACACGCCCAGACTTGGAGACTGTATGTAAATAAGCAAACCTGTTTTTTAGCTCCTAGTGTCGTTTTTTTTTTTTTTTTTCCTTCCTGGAGTAATGGAGAGACAGAAGAAGAAGAAAGAACTTGTCCGAGAGGAGGAGGAGGTCTGTCTGTTCACCAGTTGTACTGATCTGCTCTTAACTGTCGTCTCGCTGCCTGTGGAGAGAAATAAAAACATCCACATTTCTTCTTCCTCGGTTTGGACGTCGGCTACGACCCCTGACCTCTGAACACATTCCGGAAGCATCAGGAGGACGAGGAGGTCTCAGTGGGTTTCACATCGTTGGAAGTGAAGCTGTAGTCGAGCAATAAGTGAAAAGGTTTTCAGAGAGGAAACATGTCTGAGATGAAGCTCAGAGCATCATGGGAGATTTAACCAAAACCTGGAGAGGAACAAGTGTCTGAGCGGCCGAGTGGCGTCTTTCTTCTGGTGCGTTCACACCGAGTGCGACGCAGAGATCACACGAGATCACACGAGATCACACGAGATCACAAACAAAGTCCCTGTTTCTGTCCTTCTTCCCCCGGAGTTTCCACATGTACGACGCAGCAACTTGATCCCGTCTGCCAGTCGTGCTCTTCTGGAGGAGAACCGGCGAATATTCACGTGATTAACTCAATCAACTCCAATGATCCCACGCCACGTTCGGTGTGCTCGCACCATTAGAGTCCAGTTCTGAACGATTGGCTGAAAAATAAACCCTAAAAAAACGTCCTCGTCAGCTGAAGATCAACGTGTAGAGACGTGAAAATTGTTGATAAGAAACTTTATTTGAACGTCTCCTGTTAACAGACGCTGTTTGACACGTCCTCTTGTAAAAATGATGTCACACTTGTCATATCAGCTGTTTGACACGTCCGCAGAGTTCAGGAGCTGCAGTTATAGGCGAGTGTGTGTGTGTGAGGTCAGAGGTCAACCAGTTTTTAATGTGACATCATTAGTTTAAACTGGTTAATTGGTGAAGGACGGATGATTATTGATAAGTGGTAAAGTTCATCTGTGACTGACGTCTTGCAACAATGTTCACGTGTTACTAATTTCTGTTGATTGACAGTCTGAGCGCAGCTGATCAATCACATCCACTTCCTTTATGACTGAAAATCAAACCGCTGATGATCAGATATTGATAAGCTGAGCTCATATCCAGGTTTCGTACTGTCGTTGGATTTAGACCCTCTGAGACGACGCTGCCCCCTGCTGGTCCTGAATCACAAACAACCCGTTGTTTGACTGGGGTCCACGCTGGGGGCGTGGTCAGCGCTGGGGGCGTGGTCGCTGGACCCAGACCGCTCTGAGACAGCGAGACAGACATGTTTCTTTTTAACACTACATCTTTATTTCCTGTCATTTGTTTTTTGTTTTTCAGGTTGTGCTGAACCCGTTTATGTCTTTATAAGATTTGCGATATAAAATGTCTTTGTACGACGTCCCCCCCCCCCCCCCCCCCCCCACCACCACCCCCCCTTCCGGAGGTTAAAAGTCAGAGCTAGAATTGAAGCTTCACCCAAATTTCTAATTTTTAATCATTTTAACTCTAAAGTGTCCAAAATAAAGAAGTCGTCAGGATGAAGACAAAACTTCTCAGCAGAAAAAAGTGATATTTGAGATATTTTAGTAAAGTCACGTCGATTGGCTCCTTTAGTTTGTTTTTTTTTAGTTTTTTTTTATATAAAACTCATTCGTTTACATGTTTCTTCTGTTGGTTGACTGCGCCTCCACCTGGAGGCACTGAGTCACTGCACGTTCAACTTTTAAAAGGAATTTTAATTTACATATTTTAAACAGTTTAATTTCATGTGTTGGTATGACATCACAGTTCTGCCCTCTCCTGATTGGTTGGGCGGAGGGGCAGTTGGCTGATTCCTTCCGAAGAAGCTGTACATTGCGTGATGTTAGTATTTTCTGCGTGTAGCACAATGTCAACTTGTTTCTGTTTTGATCTGAGTTTCTGATTAAATCACGTGACCTCACTGCTCACCTGTCCTAACTCCACGTTGTCGGTGTCACCTCTGACTTCGCCTGTTGGGGGGGGGGGGTTTAGTGGGTGGCGCTGCTACTCCGACAGTAGCCAATCAGAACGTTTCTCTTCTTTGTCGTGCGATGTTAACATTATTGGCTCCCGCCCGACACGGAGGGTCATGTGACCTTCAGAAACTTCCGCTTCACAACGCTTTTTTTCTATCGTCAACTTTCAGTTTGTTTCTGTTATGAACGCTGCCATCTTGTGGTGGTGATGTCATTTGCAGTCAGTCTGTTCAGTAGTGATTGTGGAGTTGTGGTATCGAGGCCCCGCCCACACACTCAACCATCCTGAGTCAGTCTCAGCTGTCAATCATGACGTCTCAGCCTGTTTTTATATCATCAAATAACTGATTCAAACCAAACGGATCAGAAACATGACAAACATCAGAGAGTGAGAACGACAGAAACTTCTTTACAAACATTTATTTAACTTTTTAGTTTGGTCCATGTCCCGTCTGCTAACGTGGAGGGTTATGACTCATCTCAGTTCCTCTGCGTCTGGCGCTGCTCGGTTGTCATGACGATAGTTGGTTAGTGAAATAATTACTAAGTTTCAGACGAGTCAAAACTAAACGTAAACACTAATCGTTAGTTTTTCTTCCCATCGTTTCATCTGAAGAAACAAAGTTTTATTTTGGACATTTTACAGACGAATCAATAACAACCTAAACAACGGCTACGAAGACGCAGTGACAGACGGACAGCTCGTTGTAACCTCCTCTGTTTTATTTAGTTGATGGTCGAGCTTCGGTGGTTATAGTTAATTTTTGTATTTTAATAAGAAAAAGGAAAAAAGTGATTTTATGTATTTGCATGCACTCCGGCCGTACGTTCCTTCTTCCGTATGTTTGAGCACTGTATAGTAGCTGTATAGTTCCTGTCCGACGTTTAGATCGCCCAGAGAGAGAGGACGGAAAACAACACGTGAATAATTTGATGTAATTACTGATATGATCCTTATTTTCTGAGTTCATTTGTTTTCATAAATAAACGTATAAACTGACCCAGTCCACTCTCATTCATACACACACACACCTACTGTATACATACACACACACCTACTGTACATTCAAATACACACAGTGAAATGTGTATTTTACTGATGAGGTCAGAGTTAACACATCACATGAATATTCTTATACACGTGAGCACATGCGTGTTCACGTGTGTTGTGTGGGCGGAGCCTGTGTCAGCTGACTGATGATTCTAATTGATTATTGGACATCAGATCAAACTTCATCTTAAACGTCCTGACATCTAAAATATCACGAGTATGAACTGGAACGTATTCAACTAAAAGTTTTAACAGTTCAGAAAAGTTCCTGAAGAAAGATCGTGTAAAATAAAAATGATGACTTGAGTCCGTGTTCTGTCTACATGACGCTGCAGATCCTGGACCGCCCCTCGCCGTCCCCCAGGCCCCTCTTGTCCCGAACCAGCACGGCCTGGTTCCCGTAGCTGCTGTACCAGGTGGACTGGCTGCGGCTCAGGTAGGTGGAGGGAGGCGCCATCTCCAGCTGCTGCTGCTGCCAGATCATCAGGGACGTGTCCCGGTACCTCAGCCGAGAGAACGGCTCCGACAGGGCCTTCTCTGCCAGGAGGGGCCGCCCAGGAGAACCAGGAGAACCAGGAGAACCAGGAGAAGCGGAGGAGTCGGGACCAGGTTCTCCTACAGCTGGAGGATCAAAGGCCGACATGATGGCGTCTGCTGGTTCCAGCTCAGATCAAGATCTACCTGAGTCATGATCCAGCAGCAGGTCAGAGGTCAAACTGGATCTAAGCAGCTGCTCGTTCACCAGGTGACTGACCTTTGACCTTGACATGTGAAACCTTCAGATTGTCACAGAGCCTGTGACCGGGGCAGGTTCCAACGGTGGTTTCGGGTTTTGCCCGGTAATGTATCTGTATTAGTCCGGTATGTATCCAGTCATATTCGGTGTTAGTCCAGGTTAATTATTGGGTTATCTTAGTCCGGGTTATTATAGCCCAGGTTAAGATTTGTATTATCGGTAAGAGCCGGTTATATTCGGTTAGTTAGTCCAGGTTAATTTATTCGGGGTTATCTTAGTCCGGGTTAACTTCAGGCTCAGGTGCCGAAGTTGACAGAGAGAAGCTAACGGTTGTTAGCACCTGTAGCTTGCGTCCACTCTGCTGTAGGCTAACGGCTAATCCACGAGCTAATCCTGCTGTTAGCTCCGTTAGCTCCTGCTAGCTCCTGTTAGCTCCGAAGCTTTTACTGAATTGATGCGGTGGTGACGTCACTGTCGAACCGTTAAAACGTCAGAACACAAACGGCGACACACGAACGACCGTTAGCATTGTTAGCATTGTTAGCATCTGAAGCTGCTGCTGTTTCCAATAGCAACGGTGTGTCCGCAGTCCTGTCCGGGTAGGAACCGACGACCGGGGGACATGGTTCCTCTGAGGGGAACCCGGGGCTGTTAGCATCGGTTAGCATCGGTTAGCATCGGTTAGCATCATCATCTTCTATCAGATAATCATAACTATATTTATTTGTCCCCGTGAGGAGGGCCAGCTCGGTCCGGGGATGTTCGACCCAGTGGGGTGGTGGGACCGAGGACAGAGGACAGCCAGTACCCCTCAGTGTCTGAAGGTGGCGCTGGTCTGCTCCCAGTAAAACTCCCTGCACCCCCACTGGGGACTGAACTTTAACACTTCTCAACTTATTCACTGACTACATTCATTTGTAAACAAGTCTGTGCAATATAAACAGTTATATCCATTCACTGTACATATGCTGACATATATATTTATTTACATTGTAGAGACCGGTTTAATTACATTTATATTTGTTCTATATTTATATTTCTTTATATTCCTCCACCCAAGTACTGGATGCTGCTTATGGGATGTCTTCTGCTGCTGTAACATGCAAATCCCCCTTGACTAATAAAGGACTTGTTATCTTATAAGCTGTTCGAACAGCTTTCATAAATAAAGAAAACGAGTTTTAAAAAACATAGTTGAGATTTTGATTCAGATAAACTTATTAGTCAATCACATTTATATCATATTCACAAATCAGTTTGTCAATTTGAATCAAGATTAAAGTGGAAATATGAATAAAATCAACATTTTGACTGGAAGGAAAAACAACTTCTTCCTTAAGAAACAGATAAATAGTTGAACTAGTTTAGAATTATTGTTTTCACCTTTAGTTTCTCTTCAATGGGATTTTAGTTTTCATCATCAGCTGTTTCCTCTTTCAGATGTTTTAACTTTTATTGCAAAGAGTTTCAGCTGATTCCAAAAGTAAGAAATATAATTTGTTATGTTTTCACACGTTCCTCATCACAAGCAGCGGAACTAATGAAATTCACTGATGAAGGCAGATGTGGTTAAAGTCGTGAGATGATCAGAACAGGACAGTGTGACCAACATCCACCAGGGGGCAGACCACTGGAGTTTATAGTTTTTTGAATCATTAAAACACATTTCCTGAAACTTTTCTCAAAACAGGAAACACAAACCTTTGACTTGTCAAATCTAACAACTGCACATCTGGTTCCTCCTGTTTGCACTTGAATGTTTTATCTCCCTCACCTCTGGAAAAATGTGAAATAACTGATACACACACGTACACACGGTGCAGTAACTATACACACACGTACACACGGTGCAGTAACTATACACACACGTACACACGGTGCAGTAACTATACACACACGTACACACACGTACACACGGTGCAGTAACTATACACACGTACACACGGTGCAGTAACTACACACGTACACACGGTGCAGATATACACCACTACACGGTGCAGTAACTATACACACACGTACACACGGTGCAGTAACTATACACACGGTGCAGTAACTATACACACGTACACACGGTGCAGTAACTATACACACACGTACACACGGTGCAGTAACTATACACACGACACACGGTGCAGTAACTATACACACACGTACACACGGTGCAGTAACTATACACACACGTACACACGGTGCAGTAACTATACACACACGTACACACGGTGCAGTAACTATACACACACGTACACACGGTGCAGTAACTATACACACATACACACGGTGCAGTAACTATACACACGTACACACGGTGCAGTAACTATACACACACGTACACACGGTGCAGTAACTATAACAACCACGGCAGTAACATACACACTACCACGGTGCAGTAACTATACACACACGTACACACGGTGCAGTAACTATACACACACGTACACACACGGTCCACGGTGCATAACTATACCTACACACGTGCAGTACAAGTAACTATACACACACGTACACGTGCAGTACACACACGTACACCGTCATACTACACACGGTGCTACTATACCACACGTACACACGGTGCAGTAACTAT
This sequence comes from Reinhardtius hippoglossoides, assembly GCA_006182925.3. Classification (NCBI taxonomy): domain Eukaryota; kingdom Metazoa; phylum Chordata; class Actinopteri; order Pleuronectiformes; family Pleuronectidae; genus Reinhardtius; species Reinhardtius hippoglossoides. Next base: position 27,812,530 of record CM031678.1, read on the forward strand.
ACACACACGTACACACGGTGCAGTAACTATACACACGTACACACGGTGCAGTAACTATACACATGGAATGTGAGGCGGTGATTCACTGTCAAATCCAGCATCAGTTTAAAGAGACTGAAATAATTTGTACTTTTAGATTTTATTCTTATTATTTTCTTATTGCAGCCAATCCTACGACCCGAGGGTCACATGACTCGCTTCACCTGTGATGATGAAGATGTGTGATCAGCTGATGTCATCACATGACGAGGACAAGTTGAATCATTTCAAAAATATAAAAAGATTTATTAGAAAAACTTTATTTACACTTGACAGTTTCAGCAGGGACCAGCTGAGTCACATGACCTAACGCCTGAATCGGATTGGTCCACTACAACAGGACAGGGGGCGGGGCTTTGTGCCGTTTTCCCGGGTGTTCGTCGTCTTCGTCGTCTTCGTCTCCTTCTCGTCCTCGTTTCCTCCCTGAGGTTGACTCCGCCTCCTGGAGAGGGAGGGGTCAGAGTGAGTCTTACCAACAGTGCGTGTGTGTGTGTGTGTGTGCGTGTGTGTGTGTGCGTGTGTGTGTGTGTGCGTGTGTGCGTATGTGTGTGTGTGTGTGTGTGCGTGTGTGGTGTGTGTGTGTGTGTGTGTGTGTGTGTGTGTGTGTGCGTGTGTGTGTGGATACCATGGCAGCGGCAGCAAGGTCTCCAGCAGGGTACATCAGTCTGTGAGCGGTCGCCATCATCACATGATCCTAGAAATGCCACAACTTCATGAGTCCACACCCACAAACTACATTTCCCACAATACACCTGCCCGTGGTAATGTAACTAATGTCATGTAGTAGTTAGTTAGTTAGTTAGTTACCTGTAACCAGGGATGAGACAGAGCTTCTTCTATCGTCATCCTGTCACTGGGATCCACAACCAGCAGCTTCCTCACCACATCCTTAGCTGTAACACACACACACACACACACCCCCCACACCACAACACACACACACACCAACCACACACACCCCACACACACACACACCACAACACACACACAACACACACACACACACACACACACACACACAGCTGGAGTACTGCAGTAGTATTCCTGGAGTACTGCAGTTGTAGTAGTTTTACCTTGGTCAGAAACTTGTCTCCACTTCGACTGAACCATCGTAAATTCTCCTCTGATGATCTGATCTGTGACCGAGTGACTGAACGTCTCATGGAACGGAGGATAACCCCCCAGACTGAGAGACAGGTAGAGGGGAGACAGGTAGAGGGGAGACAGAAGGGAGACAGGTAGAGGGGAGACAGGTAGAAGGGAGACAGAGGGGAGACAGAAGGGAGACAGGTAGAGGGGCAACAGGTAGAGGAGAGACAGGTAGAGGGGAGACAGGTAGAGGGGAGACAGAAGGGAGACAGGTAGAGGGGAGACAGGTAGAAGGGAGACAGAGGGGAGACAGGGAGATAGAGGGGAGACAGGTAGGAGAGGGAGACAGGAGAGGAACAGTAGGTAGAGGGGAGACAGAAGGGAGACAGGTAGAGGGGAGACAGAAGGGAGACAGGTAGAGGGGAGACATGTAGGTAGAGGGGAGACAGGTAGAGGGGAGACAGGTAGAAGGGAGACAGGTAGAGGGGAGACAGAAGGGGAAGAAGGGAGACAGGTAGAGGGGAGACAGGTAGAGGGGAGAAGTAGAGGGGACAGGTAGAGGGGAGACAGGTAGAGGGAGACAGAGGGAGACAGGTAGAGGGGAGACAGGTAGAGGGGGAGACAGGTAGAGGAGAGAGGACAGGTAGAGGGGAGACAGGTAGAGGGGAGACAGGTAGAGGGGAGACAGGTAGAGGGGAGACAGGTAGAGGGAGACAGGTAGAGGGGAGACAGAAGGGAGACGGTAGAGGGGAGACAGGTAGAAGGGAGACAGGTAGAGGGGAGACAGGTAGAGGGGAGACAGAAGGGAGACAGGTAGAGGGGAGACAGGTAGAGGGGAGACAGAAGGGAGACAGGTAGAGGGGAGACAGGTAAACAGTGAAAACTCAAACCAATAAAAATGATGAGAGACAGACAGACTGAGGGTGAGACAATGAGCCTACCAGACAAAGAGCAGGACTCCGAGGCTCCAGGCGTCGACAGCGAGACCATAACCTGTGGTGGACGCCTGAGTGAAGACCTCAGGAGCGAGATACGAGGGCGTCCCACACAATGTCCTCATCAACACCGTCTCCTCCAGGATCCTGGACTGGTTAAAGTCTGTCACCTGAGGGGGGCGCCACAGATACATATACAGTATTTAAATATACAGTATTGACTGTCCATCACTCTGTCCTCTGTCCATTACTCTGTCCTCTACCTGACTGTCCATCCCTCTGTCCTCTACCTGACTGTCCATCACTCTGTCCTCTACCTGATTGTCCATCCCTCTGTCCATTACTCTGTCCTCTACCTGACTGTCCATCCCTCTGTCCTCTACCTGACTGTCCATCCCTCTGTCCTCTACCTGACTGTCCATCCCTCTGTCCTCTATCTGACTGTCATCCTTGTCTACTCTGTCCTCTACACTGTCACCTCTGTCCTCTACCTGACTGTCCATCCCTCTGTCCTCTACTGACTGTCCATCACTCTCCATCTGTCCACTACCTGACTGTCATCCTCTGTCTCTACAGTCCATCCCTGTCCCTACCTGACTGTCCATACTCTGTCCCTACCTGACTGTCCATCCCTCGTCCTCTACGACTGTCCATCACTCTGTCCTCTACCTGACTGTCCATCCCTCTGTCCTCTACCTGACTGTCCATCACTCTGTCCTCTACCTGACTGTCCATCCCTCTGTCCTCTACCTGATGTCCATCACCTGTCCTCACCTGACTGTCCCCTCTCTCTACCTGATGTCCATCACTTCCTCACTGACTGTCTCACTGCTCTACCTGACTGTCCATCCCTCTGTCCTCTACCTGACTGTCCATCCCTCTGTCCTCTACCTGACTGTCCATCCCTCTGTCCTCTACCTGACTGTCCATCCCTCTGTCCTCTACCTGACTGTCCATCCCTCTGTCCTCTACCTGACTGTCCATCACTCTGTCCTCTACCTGACTGTCCATCCCTCTGTCCTCTACCTGACTGTCCATCCCTCTGTCCTCTACCTGACTGTCCTTCCCTCTGTCCTCTACCTGACTGTCCATCCCTCTGTCCTCTACCTGACTGTCCATCCCTCTGTCCTCTACCTGATTGTCCATCACTCTGTCCTCTACCTGACTGTCCATCCCTCTGTCCTCTACCTGACGTCACACTCGTCCTCTACGACTGTCCTCCTCTGTCCTCTACCTGACTGTCCATCCCTCTGTCCTCTACCTGACTGTCCATCACTCTGTCCTCTACCTGACTGTCCATCCCTCTGTCCTCTACCTGACTGTCCTTCCCTCTGTCCTCTACCTGACTGTCCTTCCCTCTGTCCTCTACCTGACTGTCCATCCTCTGTCTCTACTGACTGTCCATCACTCTGTCCTCTGTCCATCCTCTGTCCTCTACCTGACTGTCCATCCCTCTGTCCTCTACCTGACTGTCCATCCCTCTGTCCTCTACCTGAGAGGAGCTGAGGCTCTTTGACACGTGGACTCCTGCTGCCTTTAATCAGCCTGAGGACAAACCAAGACTCTGGAGACAGAAAAGACAAACTACTGTGATGAATTAGGTGCAAACACATAAAGACAGAAAACAAAACTTATAAAGACGCACTCTCCACCACCGCACTCACTCCCAGCATGCACTGCGACAGAGAGAGAGACAGGTTTGATATCATCCCAACACAGACTGAAGCTCCACCTCCTGGAAGAGACATCAACCAATCAGACTTTACCTTAATAAGACAGACGTCTTCCTGAGAGGACAGAAGGACGTTCTCTGGTTTCAGGTCCCTGTGGATGATCCCGTTACTGTGGAGGTACTACACACACACACACACACACACACACACACACACACACACACACACACACACACACACACACACACACACACACACACACACACACACACACACACACACACACACACACTTACATTGTGCTGCAGACCAGGGGACCTTAGTAACCATAGCAACACAGCTGGACTCACCTGCACCGCTCGCAGCATCTGGTAGAAATAAAGTTTGGCGACCGATTCTTGAAGCTGCTGCTGAGACTTGATCCTGTGGAACAGTTCGCCGCCTTCCATCCTGAAAACACACAGTGTCAATAAAGTTTACTTTGAAAACAACTTTATCGAACAGCTCCCGACTCACAGCTCCAGCACGATGTAGAAGCTGTCGTCCGTCTGGTAGAAGTCCTCCGTCCTCATGAGACACGGCTGCAGGACGAGAGGCGAGAGGCGGATCCCCGTTAGAACAGTAGGATTTAATATGAACCTTTATTTTGATTCATAGACTTAATATTGAGGTTATTATTGGAGTTTTGTGAATGAATTGCATCTAGAAGCTGGTGCACGTAGACACGCCTCTTTTAAGCTGTTATATTTCTTCTTCGTTGGTGTCAGACTCACGTGGTCGATCCTCTGGAGAATCTCGATCTCTGTCTTTGCATTTCGTGTCGCCGTCTGTGATTGGACAAAAAAGGAACAGCATAGGTCACATGATCAAGGTTCCTATTTTTCATTGCCTCAGCAGCCTTGTTTGCAGTTCTCAGCCAATCAGAGCACACTCACCCCTTCAGACTTAAAGTTGTTCTTGTTGATTATTTTCACTGCAAATTTCTTACAGGTCGATCTCTCAAAGGCCAGTCTGACTTCACCACACACTCCCCTGACACACACACACACACACACACACACACACACACACACACACACACACACACACACACACACACACACACACACACACACACACACACACACACACACACACACACACACACACACACACACACACACACAATGAGTGTCACAGGGAGACATCATGTGACATCAAAGTGGCGTGTAGCGTGTCAGACTCACGTTCCGATTCGTCGAGTGAACAGATATTTCTCCTGAAGTTCTTTAGGTAAAGTCGACTGATCATCAGACATGAGGTCAATGAAGACAAAGACTGGAGACAGACAGGTAGACAGACAGGTAGACAGACAGGTAGACAGACAGGTAGAGACAGACAGGTAGACAGACAGGTAGACAGACAGGTAGAGACAGACAGGTAGAGACAGACAGGAAAAGAGGACTTAATGATGTAATGGTTGTACATATGGCTGCTGGAATTGCTGTAGCACCTGCAGGGGGCGCTGCAGGAGTTGATAATTAGTAGATGATAGGGTTTTATTAAATTGACATTAAGAATTGGTAGAGGCCCCCGGTGTCTCGTCCTGCAGCTGGACACAGACGGACTGAGACACCAGCTAATATTTACATGTGAGCACATTAACTCTGACCTTTGTTACGTTGCTCAGCCAGAGCGAGGACAGCGTTGTTGACCAAAGGAAGCTTCTTGTTTTTACCGATCAGGTTCCCGTCCACAAACGTTCCGTTATTACTGTAGTCCTCCACAAAGACCTCACTGTCCTCCTGTGAGACAGACGGGCAGAGACACAGATAGACAGAGAGACAGGCAGAGATCAACAGTAGCAGCAGCATAAGCAGTTTTCAGATCTGAGCTCCAGGTGAACTCCAGAGAGTCGTCTCCAGAGCTTCTCCAGAGTTTGTGTTTCACAGCTGAACAACACAGCAGCAGATCCTCCTCCTGGTTCAGGTGAGAGGGGGGCAGCCGGGGGCAGCAGACAGAGACAGGAAGTGACGTGTCACCTCTGCTGCAGAGGTCATGTGATCATGTTTACATCACCTGACACGTCATCAGCTCTGATCACCACGAATCCTGGATCTACACTTTATACAGGAGCTCAGGAGGAGGAAGACAAACTGAGTCTGATCCTCCAGAGAAGATCCAGAGAACTGAGGAGCTCAGGTCTGGAAGCAGCTTTTAGCTTTAGCATTAGCATTAGCATTAGCATTAGCATTAGCATTAGCAGTTATCTTACTCTGTAGATCCTAAAGTGTTTCTTGCTGTAGATTTTGAACTTTTTGGATCCTGGTTCTTCAGGGTCGTCTAGAACGTAGTTACACTTAGAGTCTCGTCCAAACAGGTACTGCTCCTCTATACAGTCTGTAAACAAACATAATATAGAACATAGAACTAATAACATTAGTACTAATATCATATTAGAACTATCATAAGTAGTAACATAATAGTTCTCATTTTAATACTAGGATTAGTAATAAGGCTAGTTTTATTCCCAGTATTGTGACTATGATTAGAACTAGCATAAAGTTGAAACTGTGAGGAATAGCACCACTGCTAACAGAACTAGTTCCAGAACCCCCTCCATGCTCCCATGTGAGTTAGCAGGTTCTAGAGTGAACTCACCGTGGCTCCTGAACCCCCGCGCCATGGGCAGCAGGCGGCCCCAGGGCTGCAGCTCGGGCTCCTCAGGGACAGACGCCAGGGGGACAGGTATGGTGTCCATGCTGCTCAGAGTCCCTGAGCTGCTGGATGACTGGCTGGCCGAGGCTGGTCCACTGGAACCACTGGAACCGGACTGAGTGGACTGGGCCTTGGACGGGGACTGTGTTGACTGGGCCTGGGACGGAGACTGGGTGGACTGGGTTGACTGGGTGGACTGGGTGGACTGGGACTGAGGCTGGTCCCCTTCATGTGGAACCTCCTCAGACATTCTGTCTCTGTAGATTAACATTAGAACAACACATTAGATTTTAGAGGCAACGTCATTGTTTCACTACAATGATGATTACATCATTTCCTCTGTTACAACAAGCTGAACTTCACCATCAGAACTTCATATAAATATCATCAGAACTTCACATTTATATATACATCATCATCAGAACTTCATAATCAGAACTTCATAAAATCATCAGACTCACTTATATAATCATCATCAGAACTTCATATAAATTCATCAAATTTCATTAAATATCATAACTTCATATAAATATCATCAAGAACTTCAATAATTATCAGATTACATTATATATATATTATATATATATATCATCATTAGAACTTCATATAAATATCGTCATCATTACACATGATATTAACATGACTTCCTATATATATATATATATATATATATTCATATTCTTTACTGTTAACTGGTTTGTGACTTCCTGTCACTGACCAAACGTGACTGTTCCTTTAGTCTGTTATCAATAAAGTTTAAAACAGTATAAATAGAGTTGATTTGAACAGGTTGATTTTCTCTCATCAGAATCTCACCTGTCTGTCTCTCTCTCACTCTCTCTCCGTCTCTCTCTCCCGTCTCTGTCTCTCTCTCTCTCCTGTCTCTCTCCTCTCTCTCTCTCTCCTGTCTCTCTCTGTCCTTCTCTCTCTCTCCCGTCTCTCTCTCCCGTCTCTCTCTCCTTCTCTCTCTCCTCCGTCTCTCCTGTTCTCTGTTCTCTCTCCGTTGTCTCTCGTCCTCCTGTGTCTCTCGTGTGTCTCTTCCTGTGTCTCTCTTGTCTCTCTCTGTCTCTCTCCGTTCTCTCTGTTCTCTCTGTCTCTCTCCTGTGTCTCTCGTGTGTCTCTCACCTGTGTCTCTCGTGTGTCTCTCTCCCTGTGTCTCTCGTGTGTCTCTCTCCTGTTGTCTCTCGTGTTGTCTCTCGTGTGTCTCTCTCCTGTTGTCTCTCGTGTGTCTCTCTCCTGTGTCTCTCTGTTGTCTCGTGTGTCTCTCCTGGTTCTCACCTGTTGTCTCTCGTGTCTTTCTCTCCTGTGTTGTCTCTCGTGTGTCTCTCTCGTGTGTCTCTCCTGTGTTGTCTCTCCTGTTGTCTCTCGTGTGTCTCTCTCCTGTTGTCTCTCGTGTGTCTCTCTCGTTGTCTCTCGTGTGTCTCTCTCCTGGTTCTCACCTGTTGTCTCTCGTGTGTCTCTCTCCCGGTCCTCGCAGTGTCCTCGCAGTTTCACCGAACACCGGAAGTCCGAGGAAACGTGTTTCCTTGTACCGAATCCCACTTTCACGTCACGTGATGGCGCCGGCCAATGAGAAGTCAGAGTATCGATCACATGATTTTGAATGTGCGTTAGCTTCCGGGTCTGAAGTTGAGAGACCGCGGGACCGGGAGGACGAGGGGACCGAGTATGTGACGGATCCGAGACGGTGTCCAATCAGAGAACGAGTCCTGCTGCGTCCTCATGTCCAGACACAGGAGCCTGATCATCTCCGACGGTGAGTGTGACGTCAGACAGGTCCCATCGGTCCACTGATGGAGAGACAGAGGACAGAAGGTCTTCTTCTTCTTCTGGTTCCTTGGTGTGGTCCAGGTGCCAGTGTTGTGCATGAACGAGTTCAAAACAACACGTTCATTGAACACGTTCATTTTTAGAGAACGATGAACTGAACGCAACTTATGACAAATAATGAATTTGAGCGGTGAACACGTTCCTATGATCTGAGGTCCAGCTGAAACGTTACGGAATGTTCTCCTGAGGAGAGACGCTGTCGAAATCCAATGCTTGCACCTGTCGTGGCTCAGTGCCCGTAACATTTCCACGATGTAGCCTAAACCTAAACTAACTCGACTTCGCACTACGTTTACTCCAGAGGAAATCGACTTCATACACAAGTTTGTGAATGTGATGAGCCCCCTCTGCCCTGGACATCCTTCAGGGGGAGAAGAACACACTCCTTGGGTTCCTGGCTCCCACTATTGTCCAGCTGAGAAGGATTTGAAGCCTATTGGATGAGAGTTTCGAGCCTAAGAGTGGAAGGCATGCTCGAAAAGAGAGAAAACATACTGGCAGCATTCAAGAGGGACTGGGTGGAGGATGAGATTAAGGGCTTGCAATATCAATATCAATCTGTTGACATAGCTACTGACTCTAATCAAGCCCAGTCATCTGGTGGCTCTAGAGCAAAAGGTCTGAGGTGGACATCTCCCTGGATGCACAGACCAATGGGACTTCACGGAGAACATAGTCTTACCACACAGCACTCCCTTGGAGCGCTCCAGTACAGAGGCGATTCAGCATCGGGGGCCAGACCTTCAGGCCCAGGAGAAACCGGTTGGGAGATGCCAACTTGGAAAAGCAATTGCTTTTAAATGCTAACAAACAGCAGTCGTGTAGTCTGTGGACGAAGCAAGCTGTGTGTGATTCTTTGACAAGAACATTGTTGACATGTTTGTTTACTCAGAGTTTTGAGTGCCAGTCCCAGAACCTGAGTTCTGCACTTTACAGTATAAAGAGTTCAGAGGAGTTTCTGATGTCGTCAGTACTTGTTAAGTGTCCAAGTAATATTTCAGGACTTTGTCTGAAAAGTGAACAACCTCCCTCTCTTGAGCTGTTTGATACAAATGGCCTCTTGATTTTCATGTTTCATTTCATTTCATGTTTTTTTACAATATTACATATTACATAGCCTACATTATTTAACTGAAGCCATTTTGTAAAGGTACAAATAAAACAAACCTTTGTCCTCTGTCCACACATTTATTTTATAAATTTAAATGATAGAATTTAAGGTCTAGCCTAATAATTGGTTTCATAGCAAGGCATAGCACTATGATTTGTTGTGCCTTTTGTTTGCAGGGTATGAATAAATAAACAGGCAAAATCAGCAATAATAAAAAAATTAAAAACCCCTTTCTTTTAGGAATTGATGCATATGAAGTAGAGTTTAAGGCAAGGGGTAGTGATGGATAAAGTCTTTCATTCTCACTTTCCACCTTAAAACTATGAAATGAACTGAACTATGAACTAGTTCAGAATTTGAATTATGAACTATGAACGTGAACTATTCATGTTTACTTGTATGAACTGAACTTTGAACTAGTTCATGAGGTGTGAACTTGCACAACACTGCAAGGTGCATTACCTCCATCCACTGTGTTTCAACATCCTTCTCCTTCTTCTCCTCCTTCTTCTCCTTCTCCTTCTCTTCTCCTTCTTCTCCTTCTTCTTCTCCTGCCACTCTTTTATATTTGATGTCTCATATCATGTGACAGAGGGCTGATCCCATCAGAGGTCACCACTCTGTTAAATCTCCTCAGCTTGTTTCTTCTCAGATGAGGAGGTTAAGGCTGAGGAGCTCAACCCGTTCTCCTTCAAAGAGTTTCTACGATTGAAGGACCAGACCAGGATCAGGATCAGGACCGGGACCGGGACCAGGATCAGGACCAGGACCAGGACCACAGTGAGGTATGAAGACCACAGAGTCTCCATCAGATGAACAGTATCACTGACTGAGTCTGTGTCTGTAGTCCTGCAGCTCCTCAACCTTTGACCCTGATGTCCACAAACGTTTCTTCTCTGAGCCGTCGATGGCCCCACAGGTAGTGACATCATCACAGAACTTAACCCCACTAACTAGTGACTAACCCTCACTAACTAGGAACTAAACTAACATTCAACCAGGAACATGAATGATTCGTGTTCACTTTGAGTGACAGGTTAAACACCTCTGTCTGTCCAATCAGGAGGAAGAAGACAAGGATTGGGGGTGGGGCTTCCAGTGCGTGGCCAGCAGCTCCTCCCTTCTCTCGGAGGAGGAGACCAGGTGAGCTGGACAACACGGTTCTTCTGATGGTTTCACTGCTACAGACTCAGTCACTGGTCTGTTCAGACAACATAAATGAAAACAATTATTTCCTTTCCAATATCTTGGTTTTATTACATTTCATGAGCTGATGCTTTAATCCAGAGCGACTCAATAAGAATCAACCATGAGGAACAAACCAGAACAACAAGAATCAAGAAAGTACCATTTTCCTAAAGAAAGCCAAACTACAAAGTGCTTCATGGAAGTGTATAGTTCTTTTTTTACATTTTTTAAACAAGCTTTAGTCTGAAGAGATGTGTCTTCAGTCTGGAGGAAGACGTGAGGACTTCCTGTCCTGATGTCCATGTGGAGCGAGAGCGAGAGCGAGAGAGAGAGCGAGAGCGAGACAGACAGACAGACAGACAGACAGAGAGAGAGACAGAGAGACAGAGAGACAGAGAGACAGAGAGACGAGAGAGAGAGAGAGAAGAGAGAGAGAGAGAGACAGAGAGACAGAGAGACAGAGAGACAGAGAGACAGAGAGAGCGCCCTACCTACCTGCGAGAGAGACCTTTTCCCTTAACCCAACATAAACGTCAGAACTTGAATCCAACAGGTTTTGCTCTGAACCGGACATCCAGCCGAAAGGAGGAGGACACAATGAAGGAGACAATGAGATGTCCATGTCTGAACCAATCAACTCCTTCAGGAGAAGGAGCGACATACAGGTGACCCACACACTTTCAAATTAAAAGGAATCTGGCGTTAAAAGAGACAGAAATCTGAACAGGGCTTTTATTTTGAAATGTGTTACAGTTGAAGGAGGAGAACATGGCGTTGAGGAGAACCATCAGAGAGCTGCAAAGAAGATCAGATGCTAAAGAACGAAGGTGACTGCCCAATAATCACACACCAACTGATCAATAGAAACAGAGTATTTACCCATCATGCCTCTCTGTTTGACCCCCACACCCCTGGTCAGGGTGCAGGAGCTATCGGAAGAGCTGCTCCAGAGGAGACGTCAGGATGAGAAGGAGGCTGAGGATCTGGAGAGCATGGTCCACTCTGTGGAGCAGAACCTGCACCTGATGACGGTACGCTGAACCACAGGTGTCAGGTGACCAGTTATCTGTGACTTCATGTCCCTCAAGGTGTTTCTAACATCATCAGTCTCTATCTCACTGGGGCAGCTTCAGACTGAGCTCCTCAGTTCTCTGGATCTTCTCTGGAGGATCACACTCAGTTGGTCTTCCTCCTCCTGAGCTCCTGTATGAAGTGTAGATCCAGGAGCAGTGTGAACACAGCAGAGGATCCTCACTGATTCACTGAGGGGGGGGGGGGGGGGGGAGCTTCTAACACGGGACACAAACATGAGACTAAAACAAATGTCTCTGGTGAAGAAGTGAGTTTGTGTGTGTGGCCTCACAGCGAGATCACAGGAGCGTTAACATGAAGCAAGTTACTTTGTTGAAGTGGAAACTATGTGATCCCCCCCCCCCCCCCTCGCCTGAATCCTGAGGATTTGTTCTTGTTGTGATCGAGTCTGAGAATCTGCTGCGGAGTTGTTCAGGTGTGAAAGAGAGAATCTGGAGCCAGATCTCAGAGTTCATGTCTGAAACAAGTGAAGGTGAGATAAAGTTGAATTGATGTGTGTGTGACAGAAGCGAGCGATGAAAGCAGAGAACAACGTCAGTAAACTGAAGGCGGAGCTTCAACAGCTGCAGGTGAGTCAGAAAACTTCATTTGATCAGATTTATTAAAAACCTTTCCCATGATGCAACTGAAGGAGTGGAGAGTGTACATATTTGTGTGTGTGTGTGTGTGTGTGTGTGTGTGTGTGTGTGTGTGTGTGTGTGTGTGTGTGTGTGTGTGTGTGTGTGTGTGTGTGTGTGTGTGTGTGTGTGTCAGGTGGAGGTGGAGTCTCTGCGGTCGGAGAACGATGGTCTGAAGGCAGCAGAGTCTCAGGTCGTCATGACGATGAGACAAACTGCTCTGGTGGCGTCTGAGTACCTGAACAAGATGGCAAGCCACGCCCACTCCTCCATCCGGTCAGTGTGTGTGTGTGTGTGTGTGTGTGTGTGTGTACGTGTGTGTGTGTGTGTGTGTGTGTGCATGTAAACAAACACAAGGTCAACAGGCGTCTCCTTGTCGAAGGCCTATGACAGTTAATCATCCAATGTACAAATAACATTGGATGATTAACTTCGCTCCTTAAACCATAAACAAGGTGAAAGATCCATCAAATAAAAACAGCTTCTCAAGATTTACTAAATACAGTAACTGGACTGTACCTGTCTCTCTCTCACCTGTCTCTCTCTCACCTGTCTCTCTCTCTCACCTGTCTCTCTATAACCTGTCTATAACCTGTCTCTCTATAACCTGTCTCTCTCTCACCTGTCTCTCTCTCTCACCTGTCTCTCTCTCACCTGTCTATAACCTGTCTCTCTCTCACCTGTCTCTCTATAACCTGTCTCTCTCTCACCTGTCTCTCTCACCTGTCTCTCTCTCACCTGTCTATAACCTGTCTCTCTCTCACCTGTCTCTCTTCAGTCAGCTGCTGGGAGAGGCGGAGACTCTTCGTCTCGTGTCTCACCTTCTTCGTTCTATTGATAAAATCTCAGAGTGTTGAAGCTGCGATGGACGTGAGGACGTGAGGACGTGAGGACATGGGGACATGGGACGTGAGGACGTGGTCGTCATAGAAAGCTGCTTTGATGACATCACAGCAGCAGGTTGCTGATTGGATAGATTCTGTATCAGTGCAGACTGAAGATGATGTCATGACGTTTATTCTTCAAATAGAAACTTTATTAAACAGTTTGTTGTCAACGATGTTCTCAGATCAGGTTCTGTTCCATCATGTCGCTGTAAAACAATAAAACACAACATTCATAACAGTCCTGTGTGGACCTGTCTATAACCTGATTCTGGACCTGTCTATAACCTGATTCTGGACCTGTGTGGACCTGTCTATAACCTGATTCTCCTCCTGTGTGGACCTGTCTATAACCTGATTCTCCTCTTGTGTGGGCCTGTCTATAACCTGATTCTTCACTTGTGTGGGCTGTCTATAACCTGAATCTTCACTTGTGTGGCCTGTCTATAACCTGATTCTTCACTTGTGTGGACCTGTCTATAACCTGATTCTCCTCCTGTGTGGGCCTGTCTATAACCTGATTCTTCACTTGTGTGGGCCTGTCTATAACCTGATTCTTCACTTGTGTGGACCTATCTATAACCTGAATCTCCTCCTGTGTGGGCCTGTCTATAACCTGATTCTTCACTTGTGTGGACCTATCTATAACCTGATTCTCCTCCTGTGTGGGCCTGTCTATAACCTGATTCTTCACTTGTGTGGACCTGTCTATAGCCTGATTCTCCTCCTGTGTGGACCTGTCTATAACCTGAATCTCCACCCACCTGCTAGTCATGCTGCTGCAGGTGTTGCTGGTGTTGGAGGAGCAGCAGTAGACGGGCGACTTTGCGCCGGTTCACGAGCAGAGACTGGTTCACCATCTGACACAGAGGAGAAGTGCGTCAGGGTTCCTCAGGTTCTCAGAGGACAAACGTTCTGGACGTGGACGACTATGATGTGCTCATTAGAATAATATTGATGCATCCTGATACATTGGTTTTTTTTAATGATCATTTTAAATTCAGAACAGGGTCCGAAAATGATTCTATTTGAAACATAAACTAAAGATTCAAGGTCTTTCTTGTCACCATACTCAGGTTGAATGAAATTGTAAGAGGCTTCTTTCCCCGAGAAATATTTATATACAGGTGTTTATATATAGCAGCATCAGTGTTCAAGAATCTCAAGCCCAAATGTCTATTCTGAGACTGGGAGTGGGCGGAGAGAATCCCCTGTCACAGGGGAGGAGACTAGAGAAGGGGAGGAGACTAGAGAAGGGGAGGAGACTAGAGAAGGGGAGGCTCTATAAGAGTGTGTCCTCTTCAAAAACCTTGGTTTGAGACACTGCTGCCACACCAGACCAAAGGAAGGCCTGAAGCATTAGTTCTTAACATAGAGGATGCTTAACATAAAACATCCATTACACCACCCTTCCTCCACCCCTTCATCAACTTCACCACTAATGAATGGTTAAATGGCTCTTGGATCCTTGTGTTTGAATGTGCACACCAGCCAGAGGTTCTATGGTCCAGTAATACTGAACAACTGAATCAAATAGAATTTATAGTCTTTTTTTCAATCAGCAAATAACTATGCAGGAGGAAGATAACTGAATTTTAGTGCAAACAACTGTAAACAAATGGAGCAAACACTCCCTGAGGGTGAGATGTGTGAGAATGAACCCGACCCAGAGGTCAGAGGTCAGACGTTACCGTGGCTATGCTGTGGATCAGTCTGTGGACATCAGGTGGCAGCAGGAAGCTGATCTTCTCCAGCAGGTGGCAGTATTTCCTGAGCACAGCTCTGATCTACAAACACACAGCTGTTAGAATGTGACCCTGATGAAACGTCAGTGTTGACCTTTGACCCTGAGGAAACTCACCTGCTTGATGCTCTGACTCTCACATTCTGTCAGTTTGTGTTTCAGCTCCATGATTCTCTTCATCTCGTCCTGCTGCCACACACATCATATTCATATATATATTATACATATAAACACTTACACACAGCATATATATGTATACTGTGTGTTTACCTGCAGACAGACGGGATGTGTGGGTGTGTCTTTAGGTGTTTTCGGTTTGACGTTCACTTCCTGTAGAGTCGACATCATTTCCTGACTGATAGACGTCACCTGAGCCTCACACACCTGAAACAGTAGAGTGTGTGTGTGTGTGTGTGTGTGTGTGTGTGTGTGTGTGTGTGTGTGTGTGTGTGTGTGTGTGTGTGTGTGTGTATCACAGACTGTAAATAAACATGGATGACATGACATCTCTATTGCCCCCTGGTGTCTGGCTGCAGTATAGGTCATAAACCTCCTCCATGTTAAAAGATGGGACATGGAGCAAACCACAAAATCAAATTAGACGTTAAATAAATGTTTGTAAAGATGTTTCTGTCACTTCAGCTCGTTCAAGTGTTTCTCATCAGTTTAGTTTGAATTCGTCATGATTGACAACTGAGACCGACTCAGGATGGTTTGTGTGTGTGTGGGCGGGGCCTCGATAACACGATCACTACTGCACAGACTCTGACTAAATGACGTCATCACCACAAGATGGCACCGTTTGTATCTGAGATATTTAAGCTTCACTTCAGGAGAAGTGTCGTCATCAGTCGATGTATAACATGTATAACATGTATAACATATGTAATATGTATATTCTACCTGACTGAGTTGCGTCAGTTCAGTTTCCAGCTGTTTCAGAGCGTCTTCATGTTTGTTCCGCCTTTTCTCCGTCAGACGTTGGATGACGTCAGAGCTCGGACAGTCGGCCACTGAAAGAGAGGATGAGCTCCAGCTGTGATTGGTCGTCACATACTGACACTCTCACTCCGATGTCATATCAAACTGAGTTTCAGTGGAACGTCTGTAGTTTTTCATCATTAAATACGAACCCACAGTGTGAGGAAGTCTGCTGACGTCATCAACATCACTATCCACCTGCTGCCCCCTGCTGGACAAACAACACAACTACCTGAGAGACACAACAATGTCAACAGCTTGAGACTGTCTCTACACCTCAGCGTCTATGTGCCTGTCTACCTGCTGCACTGTGTGTTGCTGTCCTCCGCAGACAGACAGTCTGTCCTCGTGTCTCTCTGTCCAGACAACAGACACCTGGACAGTGGAACCTACAGACACAGAGAGACAGTCAGACAAAGCTACATTAACCCTTTGATACACAACATGAGTCAAATGTGACCCGGCTCAGTTTTTATTTTCTATATCTTGGCATTGAATGAATTTCATCATTCAGTATTTCAGTATTTGGAGAAAGCCTGAGACTGGGAGATGTTGGTGGACGTGGGCCAGCGGCTCCCAGTCCCACCCTGAGACCTGATGCTCTGGTCCAACACCCTGCTCCTCGTCTACTTGGTAGAACTGACAGAACCCTGTGAGGATAATGCTGATGAATAAGAGGAAAAGGCTGCGATGGGACATAGTTGGACCTGTGGAGGTCGGCTGCAGGAGTTTCATTCCAACATCCACCATCAGGTTGCTCAAAGATCTGGGCTCCATGGACAGGTCCTGCTCCAGACCATGACAGAAACATCACACACTGCAGAACGCTGCAGCCAACGGCTCTGGATCAGGAGGACAGATCCCAACTGGGCCCCAGGATGCTAGAGACATGTACCCAGATCAACCTGGGGGGGGGGGGGCGGCCTCAGAAGAGGGTGTCTGGTGATTACAAGGAGGAAACACCTGAGGACACTAATGTTCACAGCTGAAGACATGTCCCGAACATCCGCTGGTCACGAACATCCGATTACATCAACTAGCAGAAGGCATTAATTAGTGCGGCAGAACGTTCATTACGTATTCTCCATCTTGTCTTATTATTAAAAGGGAAAAGTGTTTAGTTTAAAAAGGCAAAGAGGTAACGATGTCTGATCTACTGAGCAGCCACATGGTTTTCATAGTGCTGCCATACAAGCCAGTAACCTGTCAGATTTACCTTTAGCCTCAACGTACTCTCAAGTTCGACCTGTATCATTGATTAAAGCCCAAAGCACGTGAGGGCGCTAAGGTGCAGAGTAATGTCCCTAACATCGGCTGGTGGCCACTAACACCTGCTAACATCTACCTCCAAACCTACAAGGGATATTTAACTCTCGTCCTAGAGTCTCAATCAGGTATTCCCCAATTTACTTGTTTTGATCATCAGAAATCCTTACTTTATTGTTTCCTTTGTTACTTTTTGAATAAAAGTAATTTTTGTATCTCTACCCTTCTAAGCATGACCAGTATTCATTTCCTGTTTTATTTCATCCATGAGTGTTTCTTTGCTATATTAAAATAAAATAAATATATCTTATCATTTAATATTCTAAGTGTTCATTAAATATCTTGTTTTTGATTAACACAAATCATTATTTTGCTTTCTTACTTTATAAACAAATGTAGATTGTGTATTTCTACATCACTTTTACACACACACACTTGTACAGTATGAATTCACTACAGGACACCTGCCATTCATTTCACACATCTGATGCATGAGTCTTATTTTACATCTATTACTAGTGAGAAAAGAAGCTAACTAGCTAACAGCTAGTTAGCTTCTTTTCTGGCTAGCTAACCATAACAATCAACAAGATAAAACTCCAAATAACCGTTTATACCTAATAGACTGATTGATATGCATTTGATTTTCTCTATCCAGAGTGTCAGTCTGGCTGCTCGCAATCATTTCAGACTTACGATTGACATGGTCACAAGATGCTGGATGAAGGAAGCCTGACCCGGACCCTGACCCTGACCCGGACCCGGACCCTGACCCTGGGGGGGGTCTTGGAACCAGCTCTGCTGCATGAAGAAGGCTCCTTTGATGACACAGACAATGAATCCTCTAAGTCATCAAAGGAGCCTTCTCCGAAATGAAGAATAAACTATAAAAGAATAAAGCAAAGCAACATCCAGCCATGCAGGAAATAACACAGGAAATGAATACTGGTCATTCTTGTGGTAATTCACAACCCACGTTGTGAATTAGAAGGGGTTTGCATATCTTGTGTATCAAAGGGTTAACGTGACGCAGCTACGTTAGCTGACGAAGCTACATTAGCCAACACAGCTACGTTAGCTGACGAAGCTACATTAGCCAACACAGCTACGTTAGCTGACGAAGCTACATTAGTTATCATAAACAAGAGCTCAAACTCAGACCTGGTCTAACTGACCCGGGTTATCACAGTGACCTTTGACCCACCTGAGCATCGAACAGTTGACTGGAAACTGCTCTGATCTCACACATCATCCCAGAGACTGTTTACCTGTCACCATGACAACCAGCCTGACACCTTCAGGGTCCACAGAGAAAATTGTACGTTCTGATCTCTCACACACACACACACACACACACACACACACACACACACACACACACACACACACACACACACACACACACACACACACACACACACACACACACACACACACACACACACACACACACACACACACACACAAGAGAACCAATGAAACACGTTTGTCAGTAAATATTTGATTGATTTATTAGAATTATTATAACTGATTAGACACTTTTACTACAAAATGTTTGTGATCAATCGTCAATAATCTGATCAATATTCTGACATCTTCAACACTCAGTGATGTCATGCTCAGATTTGATCATGTGATCTCAAGTGAGCTCAGTCCCACTCGGTGATGTCACTGCTGCTGCTATCGTCAAGGTTACTGGCTGCAGACTCCTTACAGATGACCTTTGACCTTAGTGCTTGCTTCCTGTTGTCATGGAAACAAAAACATGCTGAAAGCTGCATTTTCTCCAGAGCTGAAATGAATCTGAACTCACCTGCGATAGAAGAAGTTCGGACGAGTCCTGAAGGTGAGACAGTCGTCTGTCTCCTTCTCCTGCACACAGAGAGAGAGACATGTGAGAGAGAGAGAGAGACATGTGAGAGAGAGACAGAGAGAGACAGACATGTGAGAGAGAGACAGAGAGAGACAGACATGTGAGAGACAGAGAGAGACAGACATGTGAGAGAGAGAGAGAGACAGAGAGACATGTGAGAGAGAGAGAGAGAGAGAGAGACATGTGAGAGAGAGAGACAGAGAGAGAGACATGTGAGAGAGAGAGAGAGAGAGAGAGACAGAGAGAGACATGTGAGAGAGAGACAGAGAGAGAGAGGGGGGAGAGAGAGACATGTGAGAGAGACAGAGAGAGAGAGAGAGAGAGAGAGAGAGACAGAGAGAGACATGTGAGAGAGAGAGAGAGAGACAGACATGTGAGAGAGAGAGAGAGGGGGGAGAGAGAGACATGTGAGAGAGAGACAGAGAGAGAGAGAGAGAGAGAGAGACAGAGAGAGACATGTAGAGAGAGAGAGAGAGACAGACATGTGAGAGAGAGAGAGAGAGACAGACATGTGAGAGAGAGAGACAGAGAGACAGACATGTGAGAGAGAGAGAGAGCGAGAGACATGTGAGAGAGAGAGAGAGAGCGAGAGACATGTGAGAGAGAGACAGAGAGAGAGACATGTGAGAGAGAGAGAGAGAGAGACAGAGAGACAGACATGTGAGAGAGAGAGAGACATGTGAGAGAGAGAGAGAGCGAGAGACATGTGAGAGAGAGAGAGAGCGAGAGACATGTGAGAGAGAGACGAGAGAGAGACATGAGAGAGAGAGAGACAGAGAGAGAGACATGTGAGAGAGAGAGAGAGAGACAGAGAGA
Organism: Reinhardtius hippoglossoides; assembly: GCA_006182925.3. NCBI lineage: Eukaryota > Metazoa > Chordata > Actinopteri > Pleuronectiformes > Pleuronectidae > Reinhardtius > Reinhardtius hippoglossoides. The sequence continues at coordinate 27,832,365 of CM031678.1, forward strand.
GAGAGAGAGACAGACATGTGAGAGAGAGAGACAGAGAGAGAGAGAGAGACAGACATGTGAGAGAGAGAGACAGAGAGAGACATGTTAGAGAGAGAGACAGAGAGAGAGAGAGACATGTGAGAGAGAGACAGAGAGAGAGACACATGTGAGAGAGAGAGAGAGAGACAGAGAGAGAGAGACATGTTAGAGAGAGAGACAGAGAGAGAGAGAGACAGAGAGAGACATGTTAGAGAGAGAGACAGAGAGAGACAGAGAGAGACATGTTAGAGAGAGAGACAGAGAGAGAGACAGACATGTGAGAGAGAGAGACACAGAGAGAGAGACAGAGAGAGAGAGAGAGAGACAGAGAGACAGAGAGACAGAGAGAGAGAGAGAGAGAGAGAGAGACATGTGAGAGAGAGAGACATGTGAGAGAGAGACAGAGAGAGAGAGAGACATGTGAGAGAAGAGAGAGAGAGAGAGAAGAGAGAGAGAAGAGAGAGAGAGACAGAGAAGAGAGCAGAAGAGAGACAGAGAGACACAAAGAGAGACAGAGAGACAGAGACAGAGAGAGAGAGAGAGACAGAGAGAAGAAGAGAGAGATAGAGACAGAGAAGAGAGAGACAGTAGAAGAGACAAGAGAGAGAGAGAGACACAGAGAGAGAGAGACAGAGAGAGAGAGAGAGACGAGACAGAAAGAGAGAGACAGAGACAGAGAAGAGAGAGAGACAGAGAGAGACATGTGAAGAAGAGAGACAAAGAGAAAACAACTGTATGAGAGAAGACAGAGAGACAGACATGTCAAGAGAGAGATGAGAGACAGAGAACAGCAGTTCAGAGAAGGAGAAACATGGTAGAGAAGACAGAACAGTATGAAGAGAGACACATGAGAAGAGAGACGAGAGATACATGAGAAGAGACAAGAGAGAGAACTGTAGAGGGGAGAGAGAGAGACAGACAAACACTAAGACAGAGACAACATGAAGAAGAGACAGACATGAGAGAGACAGTAGAAGAGAGACAGAGAATGACAGAGAGAATACATGTAAGAACGAGAGACAGGACGAGAAGAGACAGAATGTGAGAGAGAGAAGAGAGAACAGTAAGAGACAGAGAGAGACATTTAGAGAGAGAAGAACAGAAGAGAAGCAGAGACAGAGAAGCAGAGAGAGAACAAGAGACGAGAGCAGAGAGAGAGAAGAGAGAACAGAGAGAAGAAGAAAGAAGGAGATCAGACAGAGACGAATGACGAGCATAGAGAAGATGAGAGAAAAGCAAGACGAGAGTAATGACAGGACGAGACAGCAAGAAGCAAAAGAGAGAAGACATAAGAAGAACATACAGGAAGAGAAGAAAGACAGGATGTGAAGAACCATCTGGTGTATTACCCATGATGCAGTAGGGCTGGTCTTCAGTTCAGACTCTGCAGCGCCTCCTACAGGAGAACTGTTCTGCTGCAGAGCTGATGCCTCCTCAGTCTCCTGCAACGTCTCACTGTGAACCTCCTCACTGCTTCCTGTTCAGTCACATGACAGCAACACGTCACATGACAGGATGCAACACTTCACATGACAGGACGTAACACTTCACATGACAGCAACACTTCACATGACAGGACGTAACACGTCACATGACAGGATGCAACACTTCACATGACAGCAACACGTCACATGACAGGACGTAACACGTCACATGACAGCAACACGTCACATGACAGCAACACGTCACATGACAGCAACACTTCACATGACAGCAACACTTCACATGACAGCAACACTTCACATGACAGGACGTAACACGTCACATGACAGGACGTAACACTTCACATGACAGGACGTAACACGTCACATGACAGGACGTAACACTTCACATGACAGCAACACGTCACATGACAGCAACACGTCACATGACAGCAACACTTCACATGACAGCAACACTTCACATGACAGGACGTAACACGTCACATGACAGGATGCAACACTTCACATGACAGCAACACTTCACATGACAGGACGTAACACGTCACATGACAGGACGTAACACTTCACATGACAGGACGTAACACGTCACATGACAGGATGCAACACTTCACATGACAGCAACACGTCACATGACAGGACGTAACACGTCACATGACAGCAACACGTCACATGACAGGACGTAACACGTCACATGACAGCAACACGTCACATGACAGCAACACGTCACATGACAGCAACACTTCACATGACAGCAACACTTCACATGACAGGACGTAACACGTCACATGACAGGACGTAACACTTCACATGACAGGACGTAACACGTCACATGACAGGACGTAACACGTCACATGACAGGACGTAACACGTCACATGACAGCAACACTTCACATGACAGGACGTAACACGTCACATGACAGGACGTAACACGTCACATGACAGCAACACTTCACATGACAGGACGTAACACTTCACATGACAGGACGTAACACTTCACATGACAGGACGTAACACGTCACATGACAGGACGTAACACTTCACATGACAGGACGTAACCACTTCACATGACAGGATAACCGTCACTACAGACACTCACATGACAGGACGTAACACGTCACCATGACAGGACGCAACACTCACATGACAGACGAACACTTCACATGACAGGACGTAACACTTCACATGACAGGACGTAACACTTCACAGACAGACGTAACACGTCACATGACAGGACGTAACACTCACTGAGCACGAACCGACCACATGACAGACGTAACACTTCACATGACAGGACGTAACACTTCACATGACAGGACGCTCCAGACACAACATTGCACCATGACAGGACGTAACACTCACATGACAGGACGTAACACTTCACATGACAGACGTAACACTTCACATGACAGGCATAACACTTCACATGACAGGACGTAACACGTTCACATGACAGGACGTAACACTCACATGACAGGACGTAACACTTCACATGACAGGAAACGTACAACGTCAACATGACAGGACGTAACACTTCACATGACAGGACGTAACACTTCACATGAGGACAGCGTAACACTTCACATGACAGGACGTAACACTTCACATGACAGGACGTAACACTCACATGACAGGACGTAACACACTGACAAACATTCGACAGGACGAACACTGTCACAGACAATATGACAGGACTAACACTTCACATGACAGGACGTAACACTTCACATGACAGGACGAACACTTCACATGACAGGACGTAACACTCACATGACAGGACGTAACACTTCACATGACAGGACGTCACTAACACACCTCACATGACAGGACGTAACACTCACATGACAGGACGTAACACTGTCACATGACAGGACGTAACACTCACTCGTCACACATGACAGGACGTAACACTTCACATGACAGGACGTAACACTTCACATGACAGGACTACACTTCACATGACAGGACGAACACTTCACATGACAGGACGTAACACTCACATGACAGGACACGTCAACACCTTCACATGACAGGACGTAACACTTCACATGACAGGACGTAAACTCACAGACAGGCTACACTCACATGACAGGACGTAACACTTCACATGACAGGACGTAACACGTCACATGACAGGACGTACACTTCACATGACAGGACCGTCAACACGTCACATGACAGGACGTAAACACTCACATGACAGGACGTAACACGTCACATGACAGGACGTAACACTTCACATGACAGGACGTAACACTTCACATGACAGACGAACACGTCACATGACAGGACGTAACACTCACATGACAGGACAACACTTCACATGACAGGACGTAACACTCACATGACAGGACAAACACTTCACATGACAGGACGTAAACACTTCACATGACAGGACGTAAACTCACAGACAGACACTTCACATGACAGGACGTAACACTCACATGACAGGACGTAACACTTCACATACACAAACTGTACAGAAACCACTTCACTACAGGACGAACACTTCACAGACAGGACGACATCACATGAAACACCCATAAGGAGAACACACTACAGACAACTCACATACGGACGACCCACTGACGCCACTCAATGAGCAAACTCAGACGAACATCCAACAGCACATCACAACAAACTCACAGACAGAACTCACAGAGAATCAATGACAGGAAAACTCCTACGCAACATTCCGAGAGACCTAATGACGAACTTCAATGACGGCACATCATGAAGCGAACTAGAAGACGACAAGACGACAAACCCACAGGAGTAACACTCACATGACGCACACTCACTAGACAACACACTGACAGGACGTACACTCACATGACAGGACTACACTCACGACAGACAACTCACAGCAACTCACAGACAGGACGTAATTCACATCGACATTGAACACCTTCACATGACAGAGTAACACTCACATGACAGACGAACATCATACGACGAACCTTCACATGACGGAGTAACACCACATGAAGGACGAAACTCATGAAGAGTAACACTTCACATGACGCAACATCATGACAGGAGTACACGCTAAGAATCCAGCGAACACCAAGACAACACTCACTGACGACAACCTCACACGTATCCAACGGAACACGACAGGACGTAACACTCACATGACAGGACTAAACTTACATACAGGACTACAAACTCAAGACGACGAAACTACATGACAGGACGTAACACTCACATGACAGACGAACACTTCAATGACAGACTAACACTCACATGAAGGACGAACACTCACATGACAGACGTAACACTCACATGACAGGACGAACACGTCACATGACAGACAACACTCACATGACAGACGTAACATCACAGACAGGACGTAACACTCCAGACAGGACGAACACTCAATGACAGGACGAACACTTCACAGACAGCTAACACTTCACATGACAGGACGTAACACGCACATGACAGGACGTAACACTTCACATGACGAGCAACACTCACATGCAGCAACACTTCACTGACAGACGAACACTCACATGAAGACGTAACACTTACATGACAGGCGAACACTCACATGACAGGACGTAACACTCACATGACGGACTAACCTTCACATACAGGAGTAACACTCACAGACAGGACGTACACTCACTGACAGGACGACCTCACATGACAGACGAAATGACGGCGAACATTCACTACAGGACGAACACTCACTGACAGACGAACACTTCACACAGGAGACCTCACTCAGGACGAACATTCACAGACAGGCGTACCTTCACGACAGGACGTACACTCAATGACAGAGACACAACAGCGTAACACTCACATGACGAGAACCTCACTGACAGGACGTAAACTCACATGACAGCGTAACACTCAATGACAGGACGAACACTCACATGACAGGACTAACACTCACATGACAGCAACAGTCACATGACAGGACGAACATTCACATGACAGCAACACTTCACATGACAGGACGTAACACGTCACATGACAGGACGTAACACTTCACATGACAGGACGAACACTCACAGACAGGCAACACTCACATGACAGGACGAAACGTCACAGACAGGACTACACTTCAATGACAGGACGTAACACTTCACATGACAGGACGAACACTTCACTGACAGGACGTAACACGTACATGACAACTTACACGTCATGACGGAGAACACTTCACGACAGACGCAACACTTCACATGACGACTAACACTTCACATGACAGGACGTAACACTTCACTAATGACGGACGTACATCACATGACGGACCAACCTCAGACAGGACGAACACTTCACTGGTCATGACAGGACGTAACACTTCACATGACGCGTAAACGTCATGACAGGACGAACTTCACATGACAGGACGAACACTTCACATGACAGGACGTAACACTTCACATGACAGGACGTAACACTTCAACACGTAACGTCACATGACAGGACGCAACACTTCACATGACAGCAACACTTCACATGACAGGACGTAACACGTCACATGACAGGACGTAACACTTCACATGACAGGACGCAACACTTCACATGACAGGACGTAACACTTCACATGACAGGACGTAACACTTCACATGACAGGACGTAACACGTCACATGACAGGACGTAACACGTCACATGACAGGACGCAACACTTCACATGACAGGACGCAACACTTCACATGACAGGACGTAACACTTCACATGACAGGACGTAACACGTCACATGACAGGACGTAACACTTCACGACAGGACGTAACACGTCACATGACAGGACGTAACACTTCACATGACAGGACGTAACACTTCACATGACAGGACGTAACACTTCACATGACAGGACGTAACACTTCACATGACAGGACGTAACACGTCACATGACAGGACGTAACACGTCACATGACAGGACGTAACACGTCACATGACAGGACGCAACACGTCACATGACAGGACGTAACACTTCACATGACAGGACGTAACACGTCACATGACAGGACGCAACACGTCACATGACAGGACGTAACACGTCACATGACAGGACGTAACACGTCACATGACAGGACGTAACACGTCACATGACAGGACGTAACACTTCACATGACAGGACGTAACACGTCACATGACAGGACGTAACACGTCACATGACAGGACGCAACACGTCACATGACAGGACGTAACACTTCACATGACAGGACGTAACACGTCACATGACAGGACGTAACACGTCACATGACAGGACGTAACACTTCACATACAACTCTAACCTTCTGCTGTCTTCTCTGTCGGCTTCCTCCTCTTCCTCACTGCTCACACTCCTCTCCCACTGAATGAGACAGCCATCATCATGACATCATCATTACATTCCACACCTGCTGTCATTAACCACTTGTCAGTCTGAGCTGCATCAGCCAATCACAACATCCTCCTTCTCACCTGGTTGCAGGTGAGTCTGCGGAGGTGTGTCCTCCGTTGTAGCTCTTCCCCCTGTGACCTCAGCAGGAGGATCTCCAGCCTATCAGATTGCTCGGTGAGTTGTCTGACCTGCTCCCTGTACTGATCCTTCTCCTGCAGGAGCAGCCGCCCTTCCTCCTGCTGCTCCGCCCACGACGACAGCGCCTGCAGCAACCAGAGAGATGGTTCTAAAAGAGCAGACTCCAAGCAGAGAACTGGAGAACCAGAACCTGGACAACCTTCCTGGTGTCTTGTGGTTTAACAAGGACAGGAAGTGACACATGAAGGTTGAAAACAAGCATCCACCCCACCCACCCAGGTGGATCAGGACTCCTCACCTTGTCTCTCTCTCGGATCACCTCCTCCAGCTGTCTGAGGGTTTGCTTGTTTCGTTGACGGTACATCCTGGTGTCTCCCTTCAGCTGAGTGCAGCACAGCTCCAGCTCCTCCTTCTCTTCCAGACTCTGAAAACAAACACACCCAGCATCACCCTGACCGCCTGATCTCACTGACATGTCTTCTACTTAGGAAATCAGACAGACGTGAGACATGTGGACATTTACTTCAGCCTAATAATCAGACATGTTGTGTGCATGAGACAAACAGACTTCCTGGTTTCTGTCAAATTCAGCACTTCCTCCAGCTCTTTCACAATAAAAGGCTCCGAAAAGTTCAGGTGACAGAATTTTCTCAGCAACATTTGTAACTAAAGTCACTTCCTGTGGTAGTTTGTCTCCACCAATCAGAGCCGTTTTAGTCACCTTCCTTTTATTTAAGATTCATATGAGGTCACTGACCTTTGACCTTTGACCACTGGAATCTAATCAGTTCATCTTTGAGTTTAACTTAAGCTTGTACCAAATTTGAAGAAAGAAGTTCTTGAGGTATTGTGTTCACAGGAATAGGACGGACAACCTGAAAACATGAATCCTCTGGCCACTAGGTGTCACCAGCGCAGAGGAATAAAGTTTGTCTTGTTGAGAGGAATGAATTGGTTCTGACCCGAGAGCTCTGGTCCTCTGCTCTGTGGAGATCCCGTCTCAGTCTCAACACTGTAGTGAGGAGGTCCATCTGAGGAGCAGGAACTCCTTCCTTCTCCTCTTTCTTGTCCGTTGTTTTTTCCTCCTCTTTCCTCTCCTCCCTCTTCTCCTCCCCTCTGTTTGGATGGAAGAACGTCTCCGAGGGCAGAGCCAGACTCCTGCTCTGAAAACACACCTGTCAACACGTCAGTCGCTGAGCTGCTCACGTGATCGCACATTATTCTGGTCATGTAAAGTATCAACTCTTTTCTTTCTTTTCTCTTCAAAGTGACATTTTTAAACACGGTGTCAGATGATGTCTGGAGGATGAAAGTAAGATTACTGAAAGAAGCTGAAGTGAGATCACCAGCAGGGGGCAGCATCTGAGATTTGAAGACAAAATATTATTTGTGAGTATTATAAGTGTGATGTTTTGAGGCTGAAAGAAACTGAAGTCATTTGAGGTGTAAGAAATTAAAACTGTTGATTTCTGTTGAACCTGAAGAAGCAGAGGTGAGTTGAAGCGTAATTAACTACTTCTTTCTTCTTTGTTCGGTTTATTGGCGGGTGGCAACCAACGTTAAGGTGCTCATATTAAATTAAATATTGTTTCTGCTTCAGATTTACTGAGTGAAATGTCCATGACTTCTTCATGATTCAGTTCTTAGATAATAAATCCACCTTCATTGTCTTTATTCCTCTGTGTGCTGGTATCCGCATGAAATATTCATATTTTGAAATCTGATTCTCAAATATCTCATTAAATGTTTTAACAACATTAATGCTGAACATGAATCTGTTCCCAGAACAACGTCCTGGTTTCTAACTCTTCACTGGGACGCTGCTGCTCTCGTTAGCATCTCCACCGTGTGAACGGATCTGATCCTGTTCACTGAAACCTTTAAGTCTGGTTTAATGAAACCAGAACCTGTTCTTCCTGTGATAGGATCTTTGGACCATCTGTATAGGGTTAGGGGTCACAATCATATGATGTTTGAAATCTATCTTCCACCAAAACTGCATTGTTGCCACAAGCTTTACGTCCTTTTTCCAAAAAAAGAAATCAGTAAACAGTGCCCCTTCTTCTTTGTTGGGTTTATTGACGTTGGTTGCCACCCGCAAATGAACTGAACAAAGAAGAAGGAGGAAATATTAAAGAAGAAGAAAGATGAACAGGATGAAGAGTTGCAGTGTCAGACTTCACCTCCTGCAGTGGCCTCAGTGTTCGTCGTCTCAGCAGTCGAGTCTGACTTTCAGCTTGTAGCACTGAGTTTTTCAGACGCTCCACCTGCACACACACACACACACACACAGAGGTCAGAGGTCATCAGCCCTCTAGGGGTGATAAGAGGTCAGAGGTCAGCTCACCTCTATCTGCAGGTCTCTGTTGGCCAGCAGGGCGTTGCTCTTTTCCTGGTTCAGAGTGTTGATGTCGGCCATCAGACTGTAGTTGTGATCTCTGAGCTGCTTCACCTCGTCGCTCAGCCGCTCGCGCTCTTCCCGGACCTTCTGCACCCGCTCAGTCAGCTTCCTCAGCTCGTGCTCCCTCAGCTGCTGCTGCTGAGACCACGCCTCCTGGTGGCCATAACAAAACATGAAGGTTTAGCAAGTCAGCAAAGAACTTCGTGAGCTTCTTCTCTACCTCTTCCTTAGTAACGTGGTTGCTATGCCAACCTGTTCCTTTGCGACAGAGCAAGCCATTTGGCGGCGTCTCCTCTCTTCCTGCAGCGCCCTCTGCAGGCGGCTGAGCTCCGACATCAAGAATTGAGTCAGACCAGATTCTCCTGCTGTGTCTAAATTAAAGAGACGTTATAACAATTGAGACATGGAGGGTAATGCAGACAGAGAGACAGACAGACTAAAAGACAGACGGACCGATGAGGATGCTGAAGGTCTTGTTCGGCTCCTTCCCAGTTATTCGACTGTACAGTTGAGGATAATCCAGTTCCAGACTCTCCAGGAAGGCTGTGTAACCTTTGACCCCTGTCCTCTGTAGGATGTCCAGCAGGGCTCCTGTAAAGGAGCATTTGTTACCTCTAGACTGGATTACTTAATTCTTTATTTTCTGGATGTCCCAGTAACCCAAACCATGGCTCAGTTTGATCCAGACCCAGAACACCTCTTTTGGACTAAATTACGGTGCGTTGGTCTGGACCGTGGTCTGAGGGAACCGTTCACACCTGAAATTTGGGTCTAGACTAAACTGAAAAGTCTGTTGGTGTGAACGAGTCCTAAATGTAAGAATAAAATCTCTCCTCTGGGAGAAGGTTTGAGTTCTTATAGTAGCAGATGATGCATTTCTTACCAACTTTTCTCCTCCTGATGACGAGGGCGGGATCATTGAAAAGCTGCTCCTCATCCTCCGCACAGATGACCTGAACACAGCCATCACAAAACAACAAGTCAGAGAGGGAGGAGCAGGGACGGGTGGAGGAGAGAAGGAGGAGTTACCTGACACTGTCGGAGGTAGGGGGTGATTCTTGAAGGTTCGATTGTTTTGATGAGCAACATCCGGTAATCATCCAACTGTAGCCAACAGATGTCGTCCTCACTCACCGAGTCCATGATGAGTAATCTGATTACTGGAGTAATACGAGTGTTCACTTCTGTGAGGTACACACTACGCGATGAGTACACACGAGCACACAATGGACACTCGCACCGACACTGTCTGTCTCAGTCTGTTTCTGAGAAGGAAGTCTCTCCTCTCACTACCTGTTTCTCCTCAGTCTCCTCCCTCTCTGACTGGCACTGATGCAGTTCACTGACCAATCGTGTCACATCGGGTTCTGTTAGTTGACTGACGATGTGGTTCTGTTAGTTGACTGACGATGTGGTTCTGTTAGTTTACTGACGATGTGGTTCTGTTAGTTGACTGACGATGTGGTTCTGTTAGTTGACTGACGATGTGGTTCTGTTAGTTTACTGACGATGTGGTTCTGTTAGTTTACTGACGATGTGGTTCTGTTAGTTTACTGACGATGTGGTTCTGTTAGTTGACTGACGATGTGGTTCTGTTAGTTGACTGACGATGTGGTTCTGTTAGTTGACTGACGATGTGGTTCTGTTAGTTTACTGACGATGTGGTTCTGTTAGTTGACTGACGATGTGGTTCTGTTAGTTGACTGACGATGTGGTTCTGTTAGTTGACTGACGATGTGGTTCTGTTAGTTTACTGACGATGTGGTTCTGTTAGTTTACTGACGATGTGGTTCTGTTAGGTTACTGAACCACGTCCATACATTTTATTCATCGGCTGTTTATTTTCGACACAAAGAGGAAGAAGTGAAAATGAGAGAAGTCAGAAGAGGAAACAAACTTTTTCACATTTGACTTTGATTCCTGAAGTGAAACTAAACTGGCGGCTGTGGCTGAGGGGTAGAGCGGTCGTCCTCCAACCAGAAGGTTGGCAGTCCGATCCCCAGTCCGATCCCCAGTCTGCCCCATCTGCATGCCGAAGTGCCCTTGGGCAAGATGCTGAACCCTGAATTGCCCCTCATAGAACAAAGTGCTGCGGAGATGCTGTGATGTGTGTGAACAGGTGAACGGCAGAAAGAGCTTCGAGTCAGCAACACGAGAAAAGATCTTTATAAATACAAAGCATTTCCGTTTGAACCAAGAAAAGCAGAATGTGTCAAACTGAGAAGTTACGGACGGAAAAACCAGAAACCAACAGGATGGTCCAAATGTCACCTGTGTCCTCACAGTCCACTGTGTCCTTACAGAGTCCTCACAGTCCACTGTGTCCTCACAGTCCAGTGTCCTTACAGAGTCCTCACAGTCCAGTGTCCTTACAGAGTCCTCACAGTCCACTGTGTCCTCACAGTCCACTGTGTCCTTACAGAGTCCTCACAGTCCAGTGTCCTCACAGTCCACTGTGTCCTTACAGAGTCCTCACAGTCCAGTGTCCTTACAGAGTCCTCAGTCACCTGTGTCCTCACAGTCCACTGTGTCCTTACAGAGTCCTCACAGTCCAGTGTCCTTACAGAGTCCTCACAGTCCAGTGTGTCCTTACAGAGTCCACACAGTCCACTGTGTCCTTACAGAGTCCTCACAGTCCAGTGTCCTTACAGAGTCCTCACAGTCCAGTGTGTCCTTACAGAGTCCACACAGTCCAGTGTCCTTACAGAGTCCTCACAGACCAGTGTGTCCTTACAGTCCAGTGTCCTTACAGAGTCCTCAGTCCACTGTGTCCTTACAGTCCACTGTGTCCTTACAGTCCAGTGTGTCCTCACAGTCCAGTGTCCTTACAGAGTCCTCACAGTCCAGTGTCCTTACAGAGTCCTCAGTCACCTGTGTCCTCACAGTCCACTGTGTCCTTACAGAGTCCTCACAGTCCAGTGTCCTTACAGAGTCCTCAGTCACCTGTGTCCTTACAGTCCACTGTGTCCTTACAGAGTCCTCACAGTCCAGTGTCCTTACAGAGTCCTTACAGTCCAGTGTCCTTACAGAGTCCTCACAGTCCAATGTGTCCTTACAGAGTCCTCACAGTCCAGTGTCCTTACAGAGTCCTCAGTCACCTGTGTCCTCACAGTCCACTGTGTCCTTACAGAGTCCTCACAGTCCAGTGTCCTTACAGAGTCCTCAGTCACCTGTGTCCTTACAGTCCACTGTGTCCTTACAGAGTCCTCACAGTCCAGTGTCCTTACAGAGTCCTTACAGTCCAGTGTCCTTACAGAGTCCTCACAGTCCAATGTGTCCTTACAGAGTCCTCACAGTCCACTGTGTCCTTACAGTCCTCAGAGTCCAGTGTCCTTACAGAGTCCTCACAGTCCACTGTGTCCTCACAGTCCAGTGTCCTTACAGAGTCCTCACAGTCCACTGTGTCCTCACAGTCCAGTGTCCTTACAGAGTCCTCACAGTCCACTGTGTCCTTACAGTCCTCAGAGTCCAGTGTCCTCACAGTCCAGTGTCCTTACAGAGTCCTCACAGTCCAGTGTGTCCTTAGTCCTCAGAGTCCAGTGTCCTCACAGTCCAGTGTCCTTACAGAGTCCTCACAGTCCAGTGTCCTTACAGTCCTCAGAGTCCAGTGTCCTCACAGTCCAGTGTCCTTACAGAGTCCTCACAGTCCACTGTGTCCTCACAGTCCAGTGTCCTTACAGAGTCCTCACAGTCCACTGTGTCCTTACAGTCCTCAGAGTCCAGTGTCCTCACAGTCCAGTGTCCTTACAGAGTCCTCACAGTCCAGTGTGTCCTTAGTCCTCAGAGTCCAGTGTCCTCACAGTCCAGTGTCCTTACAGAGTCCTCACAGTCCAGTGTCCTTACAGTCCTCAGAGTCCAGTGTCCTCACAGTCCAGTGTCCTTACAGAGTCCTCACAGTCCACTATGTCCTCACAGTCCAGTGTCCTTACAGAGTCCTCACAGTCCTCACAGTCCACTGTGTCCTTACAGTCCAGTGTCCTTACAGAGTCCTCACAGTCCAGTGTGTCCTCACAGTCCTCAGAGTCCAGTGTCCTTACAGTCCAGTGTCCTTACAGAGTCCTCACAGTCCAGTGTGTCCTCACAGTCCTCAGAGTCCAGAGTCCTCACAGTCCAGTGTGTCCTTAGTCCTCAGAGTCCAGTGTCCTCACAGTCCACTTTGTCGTTACAGTCGAAGTCAAACACCAGTTGTCACAAGTGTGAAGACACTGCTTCATGTAAACTTTCTTTATTACAAAACCATCAGCTCAAAACCATCAGCTCAAAACCATCAGCTCAAAACCATCAAACATTTCAAAGTAAATTCAAACTTCTCAATATTTTAGTGCAACATGAGGCTCTGACCTGATTTACTTTTCTCCAACTGCAGAAAATCTACATTTCCTTTCTTTTTTAAAGTGACATGTTTTCTTTGACTCTTTAAAATTCTCGTCGGTACATTAAAGGTTTTATTTCTTGTATTATATTTATTTTTACTGGTTGTTATCTATGAGCTCTGAAACCAGATCTGAAATGTTTTAAGATTTTTAATGTCACAACGAAAACTAAAACTGAACGAGAGTAGGAATATCTTTTGTCATCTAATGAAAAGTCATTTTTTAAACTAATCTCAAAATGAATCAGAAGAAATCAGATCATTTCAGATGAACAGCTGTTGAACCAGGATAAAGAGGAGCATTGAACTGATCTGAACTGATCTCAGATCTGTGTGATCAGGTTTCTACTGGCCGGTTCTGGTCAGCGGCGGATGTGTTGATTCCTGAGAAGTGATTGGCTGGCGCTCCTGACGTGTCACACATCAGCACAGATCCCTGGAGGAGAAATGAAATCTTTCCATGAACACTGACTCACCTGAGAACACGGTCACACTCGTGTCCATGAGAGCTTCATTCAGTTTGATGTCTTATTGGTTTCATTAAAACAAGGTGATGAATGTGTTTATCCACACATACAAGATTAAAACATCTAATGAGGAAAGAGATGGGGGGGGGGGGGGGGGGGGTATTCCATCAAAGTGGCTGAACACTAATCCTGGTTTTCTTTGATAAGTGTTTGTCAAAGTTTAGTTGAACTGTTTATTCGGTACTATTTTCAAGCTGTGAGAAAAATAAATGAAAACATCACCAATTCAAAGTCGACTGTGAATTTCTTTAACTTCTGTTTCTCCAACACTCATTTGATTCTCAGGTTCTTTCTTTGATAGCGAGGAGAAGATGCCTTTTGTAAATCAAACAGACAAACGTGTTAAAGTAGCTGATAATGAAAATATAAAGCTACTCACGTCACTTATTACTGAAGTGATTCAGTCCTGCAGTAAAAAGTTCAATTGTTCTTTGGTGTGAACTTTGTTCCTGTGGTTCTGTGGATGAAGTCAAACTGGCTCCATCTTCCTACACAACTCTGCAGGATCATTGTGTCTCACTGAGATATCAAGGACAAGTGTTAGTGAGGATCATCACAGACTCAAACCTTGGACATACAGCCCCCCCCCCCCCTGCTATTCCAGCACCTCTGCAGCTGTAAGGGCTCAGCTGGATGTCGCCCTCTAGTGGCCGTGGCATCTTTTATGGCTAAAAGGTTCATATTTACAGATTTACTTCTGTTTAAAACACACTCTTCACTCTCATTAGAGGCGACCTAATACTCTGAAGTATTTGTACTTCATCTTGTTGGCACGTCCTTGTTTGTGTTTGTTGGGATGTGACAGAATAAAGTTGATCAGGTCAGTGAGTCCGAGGCTTCACACAAACTTCATCAGGCTCATTCACAGTAAATGTTCTGTAGTGATTTCCAACAGATCTGATATTACACAGCTTCATATCCACAGTCTGAAGTTGAAGCTAATTCAAACAGAACCTTTTCACTTAAAGCAGGATTAGTTTAGCTACTTTGATGGAATCACCCCCGCGAGGACCAGGAGAATAAAATATGGGAAGATTTGATGACATCTAGTTCTAATCTCGAGGAAAAGAGACCACGGAAATCTGACACTGAAACGTCTGTGACCATTGACAGTGGTTGTTATGAAGTTATTTTGTATTTATTATTATCTAGTGGCTGTTAGTGGTACTGTAACTTTTATCATCATATCAAACTTTACCTACATGAGTTGTTTATCTCACCTGTGCTCTCTGTCGCCCCCTTTCTTTGATTTTCTTCAGCTTTGCCACTTCTTCCTCCTCTTCCTCCTCCTCCTCCTCCTCCTCCTCCTGAGTGGCTGGCCGAGCCACAGTCTTCTCTGTTATTGGCTGGATGGTAGCAAGGAGGGCGGGGACAGTGAAGAGTGACAGGAAGCGGGCCTTCAACAACTGGTAGGCGGTGTTCCTAGAGAAACGCTCTGTCACGAGCTCACGCACTGCTGCCACAAGCACCTCCTCCTCTTCCTCCTCTTCCTCTCCTCCTCTTCCTCCTCCTCCTGCAGGACGTCAGAGCTGACAGAGGGAGCTGCTGGGAGAAACAACAAACACCTGAGAACACACCTTAAGACCCACCTGACCTGAGAACATGTACTAGGGCTGTTACGATAACCGCATTACTGAAATACCACGGTCATGTGATGCCTATCGTGAGGTTGAGCCCATGACCGTCATCACTGCAAATGTTTTTCTGTTTTTTTGCTGGAACTGCATATGGCTGAAAACTAATTAAGTGGTGGTACTGGGGGGGGGGGTATACCAAGCCGGGGTTCCAGGGCAGACACCCAGGGGGTCATGCACCGCTCCACTGTCCCAGGCACAGCGCAGACAAACCGTCAAACCATCACAGTTCCAGCATGTACCCGTCAGATGAGCGTTACCTGGCTGCTCTGCTGATCTGAGAATAAATCTGGAAATACACCTGAATCCATGTAGTTCTGGTGAGAATACACAGTATTAGAGTGAAGTAATTGAATATTTGTGTAAAATCTCTTTTCTTGGACGGTCCCTGCGCACTAGTCTCCAGCCTGTCCGTAGAGAGGATGGCTCATATTGATAAAAACTTCTTGTAGCCTGTTGTCCAGGGAAAGAGGCGGCGTTGGGTTTTAACGTTTCGCTTATGATTTATTGATCCGAGTAATCTGACTTCGAGGTCACATAAATCATACAAATTAAATATCAAAATCAAGTTCGGCCCTTGACCCGTTTTTTCATTTCCTATTATTGATATGAGCAAAAAATCCAAACTACGAAAAACACACCGTTATTTATTTTTTGGTATCAGATTCATAAATGAATAACAAAACAATGACTTGTTTTTAAAATTGTCCGATTTGGGTTTTGTAATTGAATATAAAAAGAACGAATGATACACGGATTCACCTGACCAGAGAAGTCGCCTGGACGTCAGGTGAGTTCTACAGCCTGTACCTGTCAGATGAGCGTTACCTGGTTGCTCGGCTGGTCTGAGGTCAGAGGTGGAGTCTGGCAGGTCGGGTGGAAGCTGACTGGACGTGTTTTCTGAACTGTAGTCAGACACGATTTTGGTTTGGCAGTGCCGAGGTTCAGAGTCTTGACGCAGCAGCTGCAGAGATGATTTGGTCAAAGAGTTTTTGGCCTGAAGCAGCGCACTGAGCGTGCTCAGAGTGCTGGCAAATGGCGGCAGGTAGGGCAGAGCCACGCCTGCTCCTGGTACCACCACCACCCCTCTCCGCCCACTCAGCCAATCACGCACTGCTTCCTGAGGCTCCATGAACATCAGTGAGGGGTTGAACTGAAGCGCCTCCCTCCTGAGGGGAGGTGGCTCGGCCTTGTCCACTCTGATTGCACCCTTATAGGGCAGGAAGATTTTGGGAGGAGTCTGAGGGTAACAGGAGCGGAGGGGGAACAAACCTGGGCTTGGGACAGGTTTCAGGGGCTTAGAAGGATGAGTGGGTGGAGCAGGGAGATTGATGGGGATGGTCAGGTCATATGGTACAGGTGGTGGTTTGAATCTCAGAGGGGGCGTGTCCAGTTGGTGTCTTGGACTATTCCCAGGTGGAGGTGGAAAAGTGGGGTTCGGCACTAATGCCTGCTGATGGGGTTGGGGCGGGGCTAGTGTGACCCGGACCAGCCCACCAGGAGTCATGACCCATATCGACTGACCATGAAGTAAATGCAGTGGGGGTTGCTTGGGGTGATCGACAGTTTCCTCTTTAGAGTGAGTTTTACAAGGAGAAGACTTCCTCTTCTTTTTTGCTTCGTCCTGGAAACAAAAAACAGGAGTCAAACAGGAGGAGACATGTGAGGACAAGATGGACAAATAGGAGGCAACAGATCAAACCTTGGCTACAGTCGCTTTCTGCAGCTCCGTGGCCTTCTGACTTAGCTTCCGAACCCTTTTTCCTTCCTGGGTTGCACCTGTATCAGCCTGGGCCCCGGGGTCACCTGTCCCATCTGCACATTGGACATCCTGACCGCTCGTCACCCCGTCCTGCTCCTGCCGCCTCCTTCGTTTTATTCCTCTGCTGGGATGTTTGGGAGGCGTCTCTGGGACGGGGTCAGATTGACAGTGTTTGGGGTCTGGCCGTTTGGGGGCAGGACTTGGTTGACTTGGGGGGGGGTTAGTATGAATAAAGTACTCATGGTCCCTGTGGGAAGAAGACGATAAGCTTGAACTTAAGAATGCAGTGTGATGCTGAGGAGGAGGGAGGACCCCAGTCTGAGGGGGAGAGTTTGTTTTCTGGGTCATCTTTCGGGAGGATGAAGCAGATTTCTTCCTGTTTTGAGTCTGAAAAAAGCAAAAAAGCAAAATCAGTTCTTGTTTTATTCAGAATCACCATCCTGTGGTTGTTTGTCTGCACCAACTAAAGCAGTTTCAGTCCACACACATTTTGTTTCCCTTAGACTCATGAGGTCACCGTGACCTTTGACCTCTTAAATCTAATCAGTCCCTCTATGTGTCTAAGTGAACGTTTGTACCAAAGTTGTAGAAATTCCCTCAAGACGTCTCATTGTTGTGAACACAAAATCTCAAGAACACCTTGAGGGAATTTCTACAACTTTATGGAAAATAACAAACCAAAAATATGGAATGATTCGATTTGAAAGGGTCAAAGGTCACGGTGACCTCCTTTTATTGTGAATGCAACATGTCAGGAACACCTGAGGGAACTGAAACGGCTCTAGTTGGTGGAGGCATAAAAACCGAAGGGAGGTGATTCTAGTTAAATCTCACAACAGGAAATAGTAAAAATGTGGTTACCTTGGCTTTAGTAGCTTCCTTCAGAGCTCCGGCCCTTTGACTCGGCTTCAGATTCCTCCGTCCTTCGTCATTCACACCTGTGCACGTCCCGTCGCCGTCGTTACCTGCTCCAATGAAACCCACCTTGACAGCCTGCTTTCTGTCTGCCTTCTTCCCCCTGCCTCTGGGCAAACTCTGTTTTGAGGTCGTACCACTGGAGGAAGGGAGAGGACGGGGGGCGAGGGTTGGGAGTACGAATGGAACAGCTTGTTGATTGGCCAGTGTTGAACCAATTGAAACAGCTGGGTTAGGGGAAGAGGACTGGTCAACTTTGAAGCTCTGAGTCAATGGTACAGTCTGTTGCTGGACTAAGGCGGAGCTGGTAGGACTCTGGAGCATCGGGACCATGGAGACAGGAGGAAGAGGAGGAGATGAAGAGGTGAGGCCCACAGGAGGAGGTCGGCATGGAGACAAATGGGATGTGTCGGAAGAGGGAGCAAGAGGTTTCTGAGGTTGGAGAAGAGGATGAGGAATGAAGACACTCTGAGGAAATGACAGATGAGACATCTGAGGAAGACCAGGACGATTCTGAGACGGGATGCTAGGAGGGAGAGTCTGAGGGGGTAGATTCTGAGGTTGGTGCAGATAAACTAATTGCTGTGTTCTGAATGGTTGTTTGAGCATCATTTGCTGCTGTTGCAGAGTGTGAAGCTGAGTCAGGATCAGTTTGTGCTGCAGGTCTAACTCCTTCTGCTGCTCCCTCTGCTGCGCCCTCTGCTGCAGGATTCCTGCAACAGTGCGCGGATCCTTCCTGCGGACAGACGAAGGGTCTGGGGGCGGAGTCGGAAACACTACTTTCTTCTTCCTCTGCTCTATCACCTCCTTGCACCCGATGACGTCCACGTTCATGGTCTGCAGCAGCAGCTGGAAGACAGGAGTGGAGGAGAGCTTGGTTTTCTCTCCTTGTTCCCTCAAGGCATCGGCCACAGTCAGTCTGGTTCGAGTCGGGATCAGCAGGTTACCAATCCAGGGCATCACGGCAGCCTGGAGCTTGTACCTCAGTACCATGTCCATGGGTCGGCCCGTCTGTTTCCCTTTTGGCCAGAAGCCCTGTTTTTTCCACTCGGCCGCCTGGTAGTGCAGGTGGGCTTGGAGCTGGTCAGGTGACACCATCATCATGGTGCTGCTTCTGTGACGCTCCTCCCACGGCAGCTCTGGTGGACTTGGTCCAATGATCACAGAGTGTCCGAACATACCCACGATGGTTGAGCGGACTGGCTTCCCTCTGTGGCCATCGGAGGAAGCAGGTATCGACACTGGTCTAAAGTTTAGGAAGGAGAAATGTTCTGCTTTATCATCTGGAATCCACTCAGTCATCGAAGGGCAGGTGTACTCTTCCACCTCATCCTCTACATCTGCAGTCCTATCCACTTCAACGACCTCCTCCTTCTCCTTCTCCTTCTCCTTCTCCTCCTTCTCCTTCTCCTTCTCTCCTCCTTCATCTCATCATTATCACTGTCCATGTACTCCACCACCTCCTCCTCCTCCTGCTCCTCCTCACTGCTCAGCTCCTCCTCCTCCACTTTCCTCCTGATGTTTACCTTCTTCCTCTTCTTTCCATCTCCTCTTGTTTGTCGGTTTTTAGCGTTTCTATTTTTCTGTTGACACAGAGTTACATCAGTCAGAGGCGGTTCTCATGTATGTGGAATGTTCTATCCCTCGGTAAGACCCTTATAACATGGAGACTTAAACATTATTCTGCTTTATTTTCATTCCTCTTTTCAACATTAATCATATTTTTTCAACTCAATACATTTTCTCTTGACTGAAGTTCACTCAAGGAACTTAGGTGTGAAAATGATCACCTGATCAGGACAAAGTCTCTGTCTGCTCACTTTCCTCCATGCTCTCAGACACTGAGCATCGTAACGTTGAGGAATCTCAGCGGCGATCTTCGCCCAGCGACCTGACACATAGATGGACATTTATCATCAGAGGATGTTGAAGACACTGGACAGGACAATATCCATAGTACTCAGCATCAGGCTCTCTGTAAATGTGTGACACTCACCGACGCCATATTTCTCCACCAGCTGCAGCAGCAGCTCTTGCTCCTGTTTGTCAAATGCTCCTCGCTTCGTCCCCGACTTCAGACAGTCATGATACCTGCACACACACAACACATGAAGAGGAAGAGATCAAACACATTCTGTCTCTAGGATCCTTCATCCAATCAGGACTCACCTGTCTCTGCAGGCGCTGTCGGTTCGTCCAGGAACCTCCAGCCGGATCTTCCACCAGTTCTTCTCCCCGTGACGTGAGACAGCTCGCAACAAAAGCTGAGAGACAGACAGGCAACAGTTTGAGGTGATGATGTCTCTAAAAACTGTCCACAATGAGGACACTTTTTATGATGTTTCCTGGGGACAGGTATTTGTTAAGCTACGCCAGGTGTTCCTGTAAGCCCCGTCCGCTGCCCACCTGGTCTTCCTGTTTGGTCCACAGGCCTTTCTTCAGGCTCGGGTCCAGAACCTGGTTCCACCTGTAGATCAGCTGAGGGGGGTCACGACCCTCCATGAAGTAACTCACTGAGAGACAGACAGGTGGACAGACAGACTATCAGTGAGATGGAGAGACGTGATGTCACAGTGATGTCACAGTGATGTCATTACTCTGAGTGTAGGGGATAAAGTTTCCGATCCTCATCTTGTCCACCAGATCCCGGAGAAGAGCGTCTTCATTGGGCGTCCAACTGCCTCGTTTCAACGAGTCTGACACAAAGCGCTGGAAAGTCTGAAGACACATGAAGGCTGTCCTCCCCGTCTTAGAGACAGACAGACAGACAGGTTAGAAAGACATACAGTAGAGATGGACAGACAGGTGAGAGACAGAAAGGTTACAAAGACAGACTGGTCCTAACCCCCAGCTCCTCAGCGATCTTCTTCCAGTGTCTCTCTCGGTGTCTCCTGCTGATGTCTCTCAGCTGCTCCACCTCCTCCTGACTCCATCCAACCTTCCTGATTGACGGGTGAAGGAAGTTCTTCCAGAAACACTGTATGTCATCGGCCTCCCGCGTCCCTTCAAACTGACCAGAGAGGACACGTTGTTACCGGCAGGCTGACAATTGTTTCTTCGTCAACACGTGATTAGTTGAATCTCAGATTTACATCAATGTTGGAGATTTTTTCCCAATCATGTTCCTCGTATCGATCACCAATCAGCTCCTCCTCCTCCTTCGTCCTTACCAATCAAAGTAAGAGAATGACACGGTCAGTGACACATGTCAAACATCATAACTCATGCAGTTGTATATGTACACTCTGAACCCAGACCAGACCAGGACACAGACATGGACTAGACCTGGACACAGACCAGGACACGGACATGAACAGACCTGGATCCAGACCAGTTGAAAGACCTGGACCTGGATACTGGATGGATGGACTCATACCTGAGTTTGTCGATCTCTCTCTCCAAACTGTCGATCTGCTCTCGGAGCTTCTGCCTGTTTGTCTCCTCTGCTGACGACAACTTCTGACTCAGGTAGTCCACCCTGACAGAGAGACAGGTGGGATATAGAGACAGGTGGGATATAGAGACAGACATGTCTCATGAAGGCCTTTTCTACACTGGATACATCCTGAATCAGCCGCGGTCTTGTCTTCTTAGTGCACCGCCAGCTTGTCCCGCCCCTTTTAGTCATAGCCTAGCAACAAAGCTACAGACTAAATAGTTTTTGATTAAAAATACTTTTTTTTAACATGTGTACCATTAGCTGATCGGTTAAGTACTTACATTTACAAATAAATGTTTCTAATGTTTTTGCCTGGCTTGTTGCCACCAATTCCTCTTTCAGTCCATTACAGAAGCACAATGAATCATGGGATGTGTTGGGCCGGGAGGGATCCACCCAGTGAGCATCGGCTGCTCGGGGTTGGAAGGACACATTTGTCGGAGCCTTAAATTGGGACAGTCTAGTTGCAACGCTGTGATCAGTCTTCAAATGCGACCTCAAAAGGAAGGGGCCATGAATTGAGACCTAGCTTGTGAATGTCGGTGATGTGGAGCAGTGATGCTAAATGTAGCTGCTAACTTGTAATTAGCAGGATGTCAGTTTGACAACAGTGTGATGAGACTCAGACGTACAAGTGGTTACGACGACAGAGCTGGAAGACATGTCCTTAACGGTGAAACGTTACCTGGAGAGTTTGGGCTGGACAAGTCTCCTTAGACTGTCTCTGGACACTGAGTCGATCAGAAGAGTCTTCTGCCAGCTCTCCCCTGAAGACACAGTGAGGACATGAAGACACTATGATGAGACCTCGAGGAGAACAAGAAACATGAGGACATACTGAGGACACAGTGACGACATGAAGATACAGTGATGAGACCGTGAGGACAACAAGAAGACATGAGGACACAGTGAGGTCATACTGAGGACACAGTTAGGATATGAGGACACAGTGAGAACGTGAAGACACACTGAGGTCATACTAAGGACATGAGTGCACACTGATGACGTAGAGGACATTCAAATATTTGTCTTCTCACATCGTTTAATCTTGACTCTATTTTCGTCCAGACATCCTATCATCCTGCTGCTCTTCTCCTTCGTCTCCTGATTGGCTGGGGGACCCTGGACAGACAACAAGAAAACCTCATTGGTCAGCTGTTAAAAGTCTATGTGTTTCTGTTCCTGTCTGTCCACCCCTCTGTCTGTCTGTCAGTTCTTACCAGTCCGGTCTGTTTGTCTTTGAAGTATGGTTTCAGGAAGCGACCCAGGTACATGTTGATTGGCAGCTGGTAGGAGGAGGGGGCCGGCTGTTCTCTGGAAGGCTCTTTGATTGGTCCAGACAACTGAGACACAAGTTCCCTCTACAGACAGAATGTTATCAGTACTCACCGGTTGTGTGTCAGTACTGACCTGTTTACTGTGGTTTACAATTAGTACTGACCTGTTGTCTGTTGTTGTGTGTCAGTAGTGTCTCCAGCTGACACAGAGTCTCCTGCATCACCTGCTGGTAAACCAGGTTCATCTGAAGACAAGACTCAACAGAGAGAGAAATACCCAGCTCACTCTACACACACACACACACACACACACACACACACACACACACACACACACACACACACACACACACACACACACACACACACACACACACACACACACACACACACACACACACACACACACACACACAGTTAACAACAGTGTGTAGTTACTTGTGTAGACTTCTTGTTTGTGTTACTGACCTCATCACTGCTGATGATGATGTTGTCACCATCTAAACAAACAGATCAGACATTAACCATTTAGAATCATCCCCATTTTAAATTATCCAATTAAATCATGATTTCATATAACCAGTGAAACACAGACAGACAGACAGAACCTGACAGACAGTACCTGACAGACAGACAGTCCTGACAGACAGACAGTACCTGACAGACAGACAGTACCTGACAGACAGACAGACAGTACCTGACAGACAGACAGACAGACAGACAGACAGTACCTGACAGACAGACAGACAGTACCTGACTGACAGACAGACAGACACAGACAGACAGACGAAGACAGACGACGTACTGACGACAGACAGTACCAGACAGACAACAGTACCTGACAACAGACAGACAGACAGACAACAGACAGTACCTGACAAGACATACTGAAGACAGACATACCGACAGACAGACAGTACCTGACAGACTGAAAGACAGACAGACAGTACCTGGCAGACAGACAGACAGTACCTGACAGACAGACAGACAGTACCTGACAGACAGACAGACAGTACCTGACAGACAGACAGACAGACAGACGTACTGACAGACAGACAGACAGACAGACAGACAGTACCTGACAGACAGACAGACAGACAGACAGACAGACAGTACCTGACTGACAGACAGACAGACAGTACCTGACAGACAGACAGTACCTGGCAGACAGACAGACAGACAGTACCTGACTGACAGACAGACAGACAGTACCTGACTGACAGACAGACAGACAGTACCTGGCAACAGACAGACAGACAGACAGACAGACAGTACCTGGCAGACAGACAGGACTCTGGGGTCCTAGCTTGTTCTCCAGGTTCTCGATCTCTTTCTGGATTTTTTCTCTTTGAGCCAACAGACCTGCAGCAGACTGAACACACATGTCTGTCTTTAAGTAACACTGGGGACCCTCAATAATAAACTACAGTTAGCTTAACTTCTGTTAGCTTAACTACAGTTAGCTTAACTTCTGTTTTCTTAACTACAGTTAGCTTAACTAATGTTTTCTTAACTACTGTTAGCTTAACTTCTGTTAGCCTAACTACAGTTAGCTTAACTAATGTTTTCTTAACTACTGTTAGCTTAACTTCTGTTAGCCTAACTACAGTTAGCTTAACTTCTGTTTTCTTAACTACTGTTCCCTGAACTTCTGTTAGCTTAACTACTGTTCTCTTAACTACTGTTCTCTTAACTACTGTAAGCTTAACTAATGTTTTCTTAACTTCTGTTAGCTTAACTACTGTTCCCTGAACTTATGTTAGCTTAACTACTGTTAGCTTAACTACTGTTCCCTGAACTTATGTTAGCTTAACTACCGTTCTCTTAACTACTGTTAGCTTAACTACTGTTCTCTTAACTTCTGTTCTCTTAACTTCTGTTCTCTTAACTACTGTTTTCTTAACTACTGTTCTCTTAACTACTGTTTTCTTAACTACCGTTCTCTTAACTACTGTTACTTAACTACCGTTCTCTTAACTACTGTTCTCTTAACTACTGTTAGCTTAACTACTGTTTTCTTAACTACCGTTCTCTTAACTACTGTTAGCTTAACTACCGTTCTCTTAACTACTGTTAGCTTAACTACTGTTAGCTTAACTACTGTTCTCTTAACTACTGTTTTCTTAACTACTGTTAGCTTAACTACTGTTTTCTTAACTACTGTTCTCTTAACTACTGTTAGCTTAACTACTGTTCTTAACTACTGTTCCCTGAACTTCTGTTAGCTTAACTACTGTTCTCTTAACTACTGTTCCCTGAACTTATGTTAGCTTAACTACCGTTCTCTTAACTACTGTTCCCTGAACTTCTGTTAGCTTAACTACTGTTCCCTGAACTTATGTTAGCTTAACTACGTTCTCTTAACTTCTGTTAGCTTAACTACTGTTCTCTTAACTACGTTCTCTTAACTTTGTTAGCTTAACTACTGTTTTCTTAACTACTGTTCCCTGAACTACTGTTAGCTGATTTTTCGGAGAGTGAGAAATTTCTACTCTTTTCTATTCAATAAACTCTTCATATGTGGCTGGATCACCTGTGTCATTAGGAAGTTCAGACATGAACTAAATCCTACAAAAAAAATTTGAGAAGACCATTAACACCTCCCAACAAAATTCAATATAAATGATATAATGATCAACTGTTTATATGGATCAAAAAGCTTGGGAGAGAATCGTTCCTAAATGATTTAATATGATCCAGTTAATATGATGAAATAATCTGCTTAGAGTGCTTACAGTGTTCATTTGGGGTATGTTCACGTTTGGACAGTAACAAAGTTATGTTTACAGTTGTTAGCGGCTCTGTCAGTAATTTACGGCTCCTCCCTGAGTCCCCATCATTCATCTATTTTCTCTATGAAGTATTTAGAAACAAAGAAGCTCTAACATCCATTATGTCGAACAATGTTAGTGACTACAATGATTTTAAAGTTAAGATGTTTTTTTTCTCTTTACTACATTTTTTGTAACATCTGTCATATTGCTCACAGTACATATGTTGTGTCAAATTTGTATGTAATTGTTGGGTTAGGGCTAACCCTAACCCTAACATTTGAAAAGAGTTTAACTAACGTTAAATTAGCTACTGTTAGCTTAACTTAACTGATGTTAGCTTAACTAGAGTTAGCTCAGCATCTGCATAACTAGTGTTAGCTTTACTTAGTGAGTAGTGTTGTTAGCATGACTAGTGTTGGCTCAACCAGTCTTAGTGATCTAACTAGGTAACTCAACTGTGTTAGCTTAACTAGAGTTAGCCTGTGTGTTGTGTCTTGTCTCACCTCGTCCTCTTCGTCATCACTTCCTGATTCATCATCTGAGCAGAGAGACAGAAGGTCACTGTTAGACAGACAGAAAAGGTACATGTCTCACTGCTCAGCAGCTGTAGATCAATGTTGCAGACAGACAGACAGGTACCTGTCTCACTGCTCAGCAGCTGTAGATCAGTGTGTGGTTCAGACAGACAGACAGACAGACTCTGCTCCAACTCCTCCACCTGTCTCTGGATCCTGTCTCTCTCTTCAGACAGAGAGACAGACATGGCTGTGCACAGACAGACAGGTTGTGAAACACACAGGATCCAATTATTGATCATCACTTATTGATTCAGTTTATTGATCCTGCTCCAAGTTTGAAATAATTCAGCTTTAACTAAAGCACATGACAAGTACGACTGCCTTACTGCATTGAGTACTCCCATAGTACCAGTCGTGGTAGTATAGTTAGAAGTATCAGTAGTAGTAGTATGGTTAGTAACATCAGTAGTATAGCTAGCATCAGTAGTAGTAGTACCAGTCGTGGTAGTAACGTTGCATGTTTAGTAGCAGTAGCAGTAGCAGTAGCATTTACAGTCCAGTACCTGTAGTTTCCGTCTCTTCCTCCTGCGTCAATTAAACTTTGTTTTGATTTTATTCTTTCTCACGCGCCGCTCAGCACCAATCAACGCATCTCTGTCGTTAACATATTACCCAGCAGGCTGTGCGGCGACCAGCCGTCTCTCGCGTGTCTCACTGTTACTCACCTTACTTCACTGTGTACTTACTATATAAATACACACTATATATATATACTAAGTATTGATAAGTATACAGTGAAGTACATACTGAGCTCATCGGGGGGAAGAACTCAACGCTTACCGACTCGGCGTGTTTTCTCTGCGCATGTGATGACGTCATTGTCGCAGGATTATGACGTACAACAATAACGTCGGCCGGTTTAAAAACACAGTAAAACTAGTTGTATTGTATAAGAATTAATAATATCTATACAGTCTATGAATGTAACCATATACAGTGGATATAAAAAGTCTACACACCACAGGTTTTTGTGATGTAAAAAAATGAGACCAAGATAAATGATGTCAGAACCTTTTCCACCATTAATGTGACTGATGACGGGAAGAATTCAACTGAAAAACAAACTGAAAACTTTTAGGGGGGAAAATTAAAATAAAAAAATAAAATAATGTGGTAATAACCGGGGGTGTGGCTGTGTTCAGAATGAACCAATCACATTCAAACTCATGTTAAATAGTAGTCAGTACACTCCTGCCATCATTTAAAGTGACTCTGATTAATCCCAAATAAAGTTCGGCTGTTCTCGGAGGATTTTCCTGATATTTTCTGAGTTGCATCTTACAGCAAAAGCTCAGGTCCGCAGAGAGCTTCCCAAGCACCGGAGGGATCTCCTGGTTGAACGGTGTCAGTCAGGAGAAGGGCACAAAAGAATGTCCAAGGCATTAGATATATACCATGGAACACAGGGAAGACAGCCGTCATCAAGTGGAGGAGATAGTGACATGACCAAGAACCGGACGTCCCTCCTTAACTGATGAAAAGACGAGAAGAGAACTGGTCAGGGAGGCTTCCGAGAGGCCACAGCAGCATTAAAGGAGCTGCTGTGTACTCCATGTGACAACCATCTCCCGTGTTCTTCATGTGTTTGGGCTACGGGGTGGGGGGGCAAGACGGATCCTTTTCTTACCAAGAAAAACATCCAAGCCCGGCTAAATTTTGCAAAAACATACATGAAGTCTCCCAAAAGCATGTGGGAAAATGTGTTGTGGTCTGATGAAACCAAGGTTGAACTTTTTGGCCATAATTCCAAAAGGTATGTCTGGCTCTAAAACAACACGGTACCCAGTGAAGCCTGGTGGAGGCACATCGGGCTCTGGGCTGTTTGTCTTCAGCTGGAACCGGGCCTTCGTCGAGGTGGAGGGAATTATGAACAATTCCAAATACCAGTCAATTTTGGCACAAACCCTTCAGGCTTACATTAGAAAGATGAAGATGAAGATGAATTTCACCTTTCAGCACGACAATGACCCAAAGCACACATCCACATCAACAAAAGCATGGCTTCACCAGAAGAAGATGAAAGTTCTGGAATGGCCCAGCCAGATCTGAAGAGGGCTGTGCTCAGGAGATGCCATCACAATCTGACAGATTTGGAGAAGAGTGGGCAAATATTGCCAAGTCAAGATGTGCCATGCTCATAGACTCCTACCCAAAAGACTGAGTGCTGTAATAGAATCAAAAGGTGCTTCAACAAAGTATTAGTTTAAGGGTGTGCATATTTATGCAACCAGGTTATTGTAAGTTTTATATTTTTTATTTTTCCCCCTAAAAGATTTCAGTTTTTTTTTTAAATTGAATTGTTCACGTTATAGGTCACAGTAAAGGTGGAAAAAGTTCAGACACGATTTATCACAAAAACCTGGCATTTTACGGGTGTGTAGACTTTTTTAATATATATATATATATATGTATATATATATACATATATATATATATCGCCTTCTGGCCAATATTTATGGTCATAACACTAAACTTGAAAATGACTTTTTGCCTGATATCCTATAATAGTTTCTCATGTTGGTCATAGAAATTCATTAAGTCTATTTTATAACATGATTTAGAAATGAAGAAAATCAACCCTAACCTTCCAATTAGAAGAATCCAGTGGTAAACGTAATTCCACTCAAACACTCACGATGAAGTTATTACTGATGATCCTAATTACTCTTCTGCTTTTTATACAAACTGGTGTAACTCACAGTATAATGAGGTTTTTCCTTAAAACATCTCACTGAAACAAAATGATAATCAAATCTCCAGGGCGGCTGAATTTCATATGACAGATCAGTTAATGCCCCTCCTTCATGGTGTTTTTACAGAACCCCCCCCCCCCCCAATTTATCTCAAGGACTTTTAACCCTGTGGTGGCAATTTTCTGTGAATCAAGCACAAAGTCAAACAGTTGTCGTTCGGTAAGTTTAATTCTACATCTGCAGATGGACTCAAAATACACATCACCTGAATGACATGTACAATGAGTGAAGAACAGAGGAGAAATCAGTATACTTTCAACTCACAGGCCCCTCCCACAAGGGAAAAGAAGGTATCATTACCTTCTTTGGTGTTTTATTAGGGTGGGGGACATCCTGGCTTCATTTACAAACAAAACCCCTGGAGTGAAATCCCAAAACCATTTGCTCAGAGACACCATCAAGTTTCAGGCTTCAAGAGGCCATACATTTAAAGTCCCTGAGTAACAATCGTAAACCCTAAGTTAACCCTCTTAAATAAACAATCCGGTCACTCTTCCACCACAGGCCCTCATCCCATGCACAGATGCTACATTTCCATTACAACCCTTATTCCAAAGCCTCAAAAACACACACTTTGCCTTAATTACGGACCGTTTGCCTATTTTCATTCTTAATACTGATTACAAAATTCTAGCCCAAATGTTCACAAAGACAATAAAAGCAGTTTTAGACCAAATTATTGTTGAAACCCAAGTTGGCTTTATGAGCCATAGACAAATATCTAATAGCATCAGGCTTGTGCTAGACCTTATTTAGCAGGTCGTAGCTACAGTTTATTTATCTATTTCTGGAAGAAAAAGATCATAATGAGTCAGCTGGCTGTTAGAGATCAGCCGTGTGTCTGAGGACTGAGCAGAGCGTGGGGGGGGGGGTCGTCAGTCAACACCACGACTGTTTCCTGTCCTGGCTCCTGAGCGGTGGAACCAGCTCCACATGGACATGAGGACAGGAAGTCCTCACGTCTTCCTCCAGACTGAAGACACTTCTCTTCAGACCACACCTGGGATCAAAAATAAAGACATTTTTTAAAAATGGAAAAAAAATAGTAGCACTTACATGTCACTTACATGTCACATGTCACTTACATGTCACTTACATGTCACATGTCACTTACATGTCACATGTCACATGTCACATGTCACTTACATGTCACATGTCACATGTCACTTACATGTGGCACTTTGTAGTTTGGCTTTCTTGAATAAATTGTACTTTCTTGATTCTTGTTGTTCTGTGTTCCCTCATGGTTGATGCACTTATTGTAAGTCGCTCTAGATAAAAGCATCAGCTCAATGATATGTAATGTAATATAATAAAGTCAGAAGTTTTTATTCAACACATGTCAATTATTATGACATCATCAGGGGGCAGGGCTTCACAGTGAGTTCAGAGGGTTGAAGCTTCGCCTCCAATATGACACACCTGACCAGGTGCTTCTCCTCAGAACCGGTTCAGCTCAAGTCAACATGATGAGAAATACCAACACACCCTTTCCCACAGAGAAACCTGTTTGTCCACCTGTCTCTAGCGTCGGCGGTACAGGATGTCCCAGGTGTCTCTCCACTTGAGTCCTTGCAGCTCAGTCGCTGAGAGCTCTGGGCTGCCGTACGTCAGAGGGCAGAAGGTTCGATATGACAGGAAGACGGCCAACAACACGGTTGAAGCAAATAAACACAGCGCCCGGCGGTGTGTCACATCGCTGCAGAGAGACAGAGGTCACTGTTAAAACTTTATAAACACATATGACACTGCAGCTGCTTTCAGACCTGAGCTCCTCAGTTCTCTGGATCTTCTGTGAAACACAAACTCTGGAGACAATTCTCTGGATTTTATCTGGAGCTCAAGTCTGAAAACAGTCTCATGTCTTTGATTTAACCTGCCGGTGGTCGTCATCATAGCACACTGAAGAATGATGAACATCAATGCGTGTGTGTACCTGAGCAGGTGTGTGTGTGCGTGCTCCAGCAGGGCGGGGCCCAGCAGGTACAGGTAGCAGAGAGCGGGCAGGTAGTGATACAGGAAGAGAGTTTTCTCCATCAGCAGGAACGGAAGGAAGTTCACCAACCAGCCGCCGACACACACACACCCCAGACACACAAACTGATCCCACACAGCTGGGCCACACACACACACACACACACACACACACACACACACACACACACACACACACACACACACACACACACACACACACACACACACACACACACACACACACACACACACACACACACACACACACACACACACACACACACACACAAACTTTATTTATCCACACATCGGGGAAATTCACTTAAAGAATTCAAAAGTTAAAATAAAAAATGAACATAAGAGTAAGATGGTTTAAGAGTAGTTCAGAATAGTGCAAATAGTGTAACTAAACATGACCAAAGCAGCAATTATTTAAACATTCTGGGTGTTGTTATACAGTCTAACAGCTGATATATATATACACACGTCACAGGGACGCGTGTGTGTGTGTGTGGTGTGTGTGTGTGTGTGTGTGTGTCTGCGTGCGTGTGCGTGTGCATGCGCATACATTCAGGTAGGTCTTTGAAGCCTCGCCTCCTCCTCAGCAGGTGGACGGCTGCCAGCAGCTGATAGGCCAGCAGGCTGAGGTTGGCCACGCCCCATGACACTGGATTACCAATCAAATGGATCTGAGCCTGAAGTACACAATCAAATTAAAATACACAACATTAATTCACACACCATGTGTTGTCGTCGAAAGTAAAGTGTAGAATAGTTACGTTGGTGGAAGAGTGCAGCCAGTATGCGATGTTGGTGTCCATGGTGATCCACTCCAAGGGGCCGGAGCTGTATTTGTGTTCAGAGTCCTCCTGTCTCACTGTCAGCATCTTCCACTG
The DNA here is from genome assembly GCA_006182925.3 of Reinhardtius hippoglossoides. NCBI lineage: Eukaryota > Metazoa > Chordata > Actinopteri > Pleuronectiformes > Pleuronectidae > Reinhardtius > Reinhardtius hippoglossoides. The sequence continues at coordinate 27,864,608 of CM031678.1, forward strand.
TCAGGACATCACAGTGACATCACAGTGACATCATTACCCAGCTGTGGCCTTAACATTCATTAAGCTTCGTTATCATTAGCATGTTTTCTGTCTGTAAACTTATGGCAACGTTCGTTCTTGTTCGTATGTTGGATAAACTTGCAAATGGTGAAGAGTTGTGATTGGATAATGAAGTAATGATGCGTTCACTGAGGTACCTGGAGCTCTAAAAATTTCGCCCAAAAGGAAATTTTTCTGTCGACATCGATGTGAGTCGAAGAATGAAGCTCCGCCTCCCTCTCCTTCTGCTCCTGACCTACACTCACACACACAACTTGTTAGTCTCGGACATGTTGGATTTAACTCAAAGTGCAGATGAGGTCAATAAAACACAACAAATCAAAAGGTCAGAGGTCGGAGTCGTACTGGTTCCGTATCGATGTTCTTCCACCGTCCACCCCAAACTGCCGCCGTGAACTTTATATAGTTTCTCTGCTACGACCTCCAGCTGACCGAAACCCCAGTCTGGAAGGTACACACCGCTCATCTACACACACAAACACACACACACACACGTATTATGTCCTTCTATGGTCGTTACGCTAAGCTTTGTCATGTGTGGTCACTTCCTTTTCGCACCTTGAGCACAGCGGAGGTGTTGACGTGGACCAATCGAACCTCAGACTGGATTGTCTTCCATACCTCTGACTCCGCCTCCCTGTTAGAGATATCCTGAACACACACACACAGTATCCCGAGTCAAACCTCAGGTTGGACTACTGGTAATAACTCCTCCGCACCGCGACTCACCACTCTCCACAGGTTCTGAGTTGCCATGGAAGCATTGAAGTCGATGTAACCGGACACTTCCTGAGTATGAGGACTCATGGGAGCTGCGACGTCGTGACTGAAACACATGAAACATGTTCTGATCCGTGTTTAAATGTTTGATCAGTCATCAGCATTGAGTCACACAAAACTACAGATTACAACCACAGCCGACTCCCCCCCCCCCCGAGTGGAGTAGCATGTTTAGCAGCAGTCTCTCAGATGTTGGGCGGTCCTCAAACAGAACAACCCTAAGGTGACCAATTTACCTGTTGAGGAAGCGTGAGGACATCCCGTGAACCAGCTGGATGACATCACCATGGCGGACAGGTCGAGGAGGACTGCCGACCACCATCTCCTGTCTGACAGGGGAACAGGTGAGACCGATGAGACAGGGACTACATTTCCCAGCATGCCTCAGGTGAACAGGTGACCTACCTGCTTGGATCTTTGACTACCCACCAGTTGTTAACGTCTTTGAAGGGATAGCAGGTGACCTGCTGCTGGTGGGAGCTGCCCCGCCCATTTTCATACCTGAAGAAACACAAGGGTGAAAACTGATCAAACGCTCCGCGACTCCCTTTGATTGGCTGTTGGCCAGTGTGAGCTGACGGCACCTAATTGGGTAGTTGGCCTTGTGTGAGTGGAGCCAGCAGGAGACTGGCTGAGAGGCGGAGCTTCTTAAAGTGACCTGACTGCCATAAGCAACTTCAAGAGGTTGACCCTGAGTGATCGTGGAGAGGCCGCCCTAAAGATGAATCAATACATCAATCAAAACATCAATCAAAACATCAATCAATACATCAATCAATACATCAATCAATACATCAATCAAAACATCAATCAATACATCAATCAATACATCAATCAATACATCAATCAATACATCAATCAATACATCAATCAAAACATCAATCAAAACATCAATCAAAACATCAATCAAAACATCAATCAATACATCAATCAATACATCAATCAATACATCAATCAATACATCAATCAATACATCAATCAATACATCAATCAAAACATCAATCAATACATCAATCAATACATCAATCAATGTGTCTTCCACAAACTGCTGGTGCCATGTTATTTCCAATTGTGTGTGTGTGTGTGTGTGTGTGTGTGTGTGTGTGTGTGTGTGTGTGTGTGTGTGTGTGTGTGTGTGTGTGTGTGTGTGTGTGTACCTGCAGACTGGCCTGGAAGGGAGAGCTCATCTGTTGGTCATGTGGTCCACTGCGGTTCAGGAGACTCAGGTGAACATAGAACCAAAACACGTAGAGCAGGACAGGAACCACGAGCAGACACACAAACCTACAAACACACTGCACACACACACTGAGCTACACGTACACAAACAAACAAAACACACACACAGTCAATATTGATATTAAACTTGATAAACGATCACATCAAAGACTCTAAACTCAGAGACTGAAGCACCTCCATCCTCCTGAACTTTTCCAGATGTTTCTTCTACATGTTCTCACCAACAAACACAAACTGACATCACACACAGACACACACACACACACACACACGTATTGTCAATAGTCACAGACCCGTCCCTCAGGAGACAATCAAGTTTTAAAGTCTCACACACACACACACACACACACACACACACACACACACACACACACACACACACACACACACACACACACACACACACACACACACACACACACACATTCAACCTGGACTCACATGATTGACAGTTCGGTCTCCAATCAGCTTCCAGGTGTGAAGAGAGGCCACGCCCAGCAGCAGCAAGTAGGAGAACACACCCATGTACTTCACCCTGACAGACACACACATGTTATCACACACATGTACTTCACCCTGACAGACACACACAGGTTATCACACACATGAACTTCACCCTGACAGACACACACATGTTATCACACACATGTACTTCACCCTGACAGACACACACATGTTATCACACACATGTACTTCACCCTGACAGACACACACAGGTTATCACACACATGAACTTCACCCTGACAGACACACACATGTTATCACACACATGTACTTCACCCTGACAGACACACACACATGTACTTCACCCTGACAGACACACACAGGTTATCACACACATGAACTTCACCCTGACAGACACACACATGTTATCACACACATGTACTTCACCCTGACAGACACACACATGTTATCACACACATGTACTTCACCCTGACAGACACACACATGTTATCACACACATGAACTTCACCCTGACAGACACACACATGTTATCACACACACGTTGGGACATGCCTATATGTGCAGCCTAAAGCCTGAAGCCGCATGTTCCTTTGTCTGGAGAAACCCAGACCTTCCAGAACGTCACACAGAGGTGTGAACCCCCCCCAGGGACACAGGTTTCAACTCCCATTGGTCACTCTGGACCCCATGACCTGTGAGGTCACCGGGCCAATCACGCACCAGGGTGTGTTACAACAGGGTGTGTTACAACAGGGTGTGTTACAACAGGGTGTGTTACAACAGGGTGTGTTACAACAGGGTGTGTTACAACAGGGTGTGTTACAACAAAGACAAACCCTGGTTCACAGGAGTGGGGACAGAGACAGGTTTAGCAAGGAGGTGAGAGAAGCTAAACGTCTGTACTCTGAGAAACTCCAACACCAGTTCTCAGCCAATGACTCTGCCTCTGTCTGGAAAGGGCTGAGGCAGATTACTAACTGTAAGCCTAGAGCCCCCCCACTCCACTAACGACCCACGCCTGGCCAACGACTTGAATGAGTTTTACTGTCGCTTTGAAAGACAATGGGACAGTCCTGACACCACCCCCCCGTGACACCACCCCCCCGTGACACCACCCCCCCGTGACACCACCCCCCCGTGACACCACCCTCCAGCCCATCAACTGCTCTTCCCCCACCATAGCAAAGGCCTGCGCCTTTCAACGATCTTTTCCCTTCCTTTGAAGGGTGGTGCCCCGAGGTAACTTTAATCAATTAAAGTTATTTAATATTAATAATAAAATATTAATATTTAATATTTTATTTTGATAACCAAATTTATTGAATGCCGAAAGGCACACCATTTTATGTTATCACGTTTGATGCATTATTGCACAACACACATGTACTGCACCCTGACAGACACACACATGTACTGCACCCTGACAGACACACACATGTACTGCACCCTGACAGACACACACATGTACTGCACCCTGACAGACACACACATGTACTGCACCCTGACAGACACACACATGTACTGCACCCTGACAGACACACACATGTACTGCACCCTGACAGACACACACATGTACTGCACCCTGACAGACACACACATGTACTGCACCCTGACAGACACACACATGTACTGCACCCTGACAGACACACACATGTACTTCACCCTGACAGACACACACATGTACTGCACCCTGACAGACACACACATCTCACAGTTCAGATTCTCACCCGACAGCTGCAGAGCAGGAAGCTCCAGAGACGAGAAGCCAACTGAACCTGGACCAGGAGCTGAGGAGGGGACAAGAGGAGACGGGACGGGAGGGGACAGGAGGAGACGGGAGGAGACAAGAGGGGACAGGAGGAGACGGGACGGGAGGAGACAGGAGGAGACAGGAGGAGACGGGAGGGGACGGGAGGAGACAAGAGGAGACGGGAGGAGACGGGAGGGGACAGGAGGAGACAAGAGGAGACGGGAGGAGACAGGAGGAGACGGGAGGAGACAAGAGGGGACAGGAGGAGACGGGACGGGAGGAGACAGGAGGAGACAGGAGGAGACAGGAGGAGACGGGAGGGGACAGGAGGAGACGGGAGGAGACAAGAGGGGACAGGAGGAGACGGGACGGGAGGAGACAGGAGGAGACAGGAGGAGACGGGACGGGAGGAGACAGGAGGAGACAGGAGGAGACAGGAGGAGACGGGAGGAGACAAGAGGGGACAGGAGGAGACGGGACGGGAGGAGACAGGAGGAGACAGGAGGAGACAGGAGGAGACGGGAGGGGACAGGAGGAGACGGGAGGAGACAAGAGGGGACAGGAGGAGACGGGAGGAGACAGGAGGAGACGGGAGGAGACGGGAGGGGACAGGAGGAGACAAGAGGAGACGGGAGGAGACGGGAGGAGACAAGAGGGGACAGGAGGAGACGGGACGGGAGGAGACAGGAGGAGACGGGAGGAGACGGGAGGGGACAGGAGGAGACAAGAGGGGACAGGAGGAGACGGGACGGGAGGAGACAGGAGGAGACAGGAGGAGACAAGAGGAGACAAGAGGAGACGGGAGGAGACAAGAGGAGACGGGAGGAGACGGGAGGGGACAGGAGGAGACAGGAGGAGACGGGAGGAGACAGGAGGAGACAGGAGGAGACAGGAGGAGACAAGAGGAGACGGGAGGAGACGGGAGGGGACAGGAGGAGACAGGAGGAGACGGGAGGGGACAAGATGAGACGGGAGGAGACGGGAGGAGACGGGAGGAGACAAGATGAGACGGGAGGGGATGGGAGAAGACAAGAGGAGACGGGACGGGAGAAGACAGGAGGAGACGGGAGGGGATGGGAGGAGACGGGAGGGGATGGGAGGAGACGGGAGGAGACAGGAGGAGACAGGAGGAGACGGGAGGGGATGGGAGAAGACAAGAGGAGACGGGACGGGAGAAGACGGGAGGAGACGGGAGGAGACGGGAGGAGACAAGAGGGGACAGGAGGAGACGGGACGGGAGGAGACAGGAGGAGACGGGAGGAGACGGGAGGGGACAGGAGGAGACAAGAGGGGACAGGAGGAGACGGGACGGGAGGAGACAGGAGGAGACGGGAGGAGACGGGAGGGGACAGGAGGAGACAAGAGGGGACAGGAGGAGACGGGACGGGAGGAGACAGGAGGAGACAAGAGGAGACAAGAGGAGACGGGAGGAGACAAGAGGAGACGGGAGGAGACGGGAGGGGACAGGAGGAGACGGGAGGGGACAGGAGGAGACAGGAGGAGACAGGAGGAGACAGGAGGAGACAGGAGGAGACGGGAGGAGACGGGAGGGGACAGGAGGAGACAGGAGGAGACGGGAGGGGACAAGATGAGACGGGAGGAGACGGGAGGAGACGGGAGGAGACAAGATGAGACGGGAGGGGATGGGAGAAGACAAGAGGAGACGGGACGGGAGAAGACAGGAGGAGACAAGATGAGACGGGAGGGGAGAAGACAGGAGGAGACAAGATGAGACGGGAGGAGACGGGAGGAGACAAGATGAGACGGGAGGGGATGGGAGGAGACAGGAGGAGACGGGAGGAGACAGGAGGAGACGGGAGGGGATGGGAGAAGACAAGAGGAGACGGGACGGGAGAAGACGGGAGGAGACGGGACGGGAGAAGACGGGAGGAGACGGGACGGGAGACGGGAGGAGACAAGATGAGACGGGAGGGGATGGGAGGAGACAGGAGGAGACAGGAGGAGACGGGAGGGGACAAGATGAGACGGGAGGAGACGGGAGGAGACGGGAGGAGACAAGATGAGACGGGAGGGGATGGGAGAAGACAAGAGGAGACGGGACGGGAGAAGACAGGAGGAGACAAGATGAGACGGGAGGGGATGGGAGGAGACGGGAGGAGACAGGAGGAGACAGGAGGAGACGGGAGGGGATGGGAGAAGACAAGAGGAGACGGGACGGGAGAAGACGGGAGGAGACAAGATGAGACGGGAGGGGATGGGAGGAGACAGGAGGAGACGGGAGGAGACAGGAGGAGACGGGAGGGGATGGGAGAAGACAAGAGGAGACGGGACGGGAGAAGACGGGAGGAGACGGGACGGGAGAAGACGGGAGGAGACGGGAGGAGACAAGATGAGACGGGAGGGGATGGGAGGAGACAGGAGGAGACGGGAGGAGACAGGAGGAGACAGGAGGAGACGGGAGGAGACAGGAGGAGACAAGAGGTGCAGTTAATGCTTCATGTCCCAGAATCACAAATGAGTCACTACACTCCTGAGGTCATCCAGAGGTCAAAGGTCAGAGGTGGTCTTACCTACTGGGAGAGTTGTGGAAACGCAGGTAGGAGAAGAAAGCCAACAACAGGAAGAAGATGAGAACAGACTCCAGTAACATGAAGCGTGATTGGACAATAAGCGAGTTCTCTGAAAAACAGCAAACATCAAACTGATTCATTCAATGTAGAGAACAAACAACTCACACTGTATTTAGAGCCTGAACGCCTCACACTGTATTTAGAGCCTGAACAACTCACACTGTATTTAGAGCCTGAACAACTCACACTGTATTTAGAGCCTGAACGCCTCACACTGTATTTAGAGCCTGAACAACTCACACTGTATTTAGAGCCTGAACGCCTCACACTGTATTTAGAGCCTGAACGCCTCACACTGTATTTAGAGCCTGAACGCCTCACACTGTATTTAGAGCCTGAACGCCTGACACTGTATTTAGAGCCTGAACGACTCACACTGTATTTAGAGCCTGAACGACTCACACTGTATTTAGAGCCTGAACAACTCACACTGTATTTAGAGCCTGAACGCCTCACACTGTATTTAGAGCCTGAACAACTCACACTGTATTTAGAGCCTGAACGACTCACACTGTATTTAGAGCCTGAACGCCTCACACTGTATTTAGAGCCTGAACGACTCACACTGTATTTAGAGCCTGAACGCCTCACACTGTATTTAGAGCCTGAACGCCTCACACTGTATTTAGAGCCTGAACGCCTCACACTGTATTTAGAGCCTGAACAACTCACACTGTATTTAGAGCCTGAACAACTCACACTGTATTTAGAGCCTGAACGCCTCACACTGTATTTAGAGCCTGAACGCCTCACACTGTATTTAGAGCCTGAACGCCTCACACTGTATTTAGAGCCTGAACAACTCACACTGTATTTAGAGCCTGAACGTCTCACACTGTATTTAGAGCCTGAACGCCTCACACTGTATTTAGAGCCTGAACAACTCACACTGTATTTAGAGCCTGAACGCCTCACACTGTATTTAGAGCCTGAACGACTCACACTGTATTTAGAGCCTGAACGCCTCACACTGTATTTAGAGCCTGAACGCCTCACACTGTATTTAGAGCCTGAACGACTCACACTGTATTTAGAGCCTGAACGACTCACACTGTATTTAGAGCCTGAACGACTCACACTGTATTTAGAGCCTGAACGACTCACACTGTATTTAGAGCCTGAACGCCTCACACTGTATTTAGAGCCTGAACGCCTCACACTGTATTTAGAGCCTGAACGCCTCACACTGTATTTAGAGCCTGAACAACTCACTGTATTTAGAGCCTGAACAACTCACACTGTATTTAGAGCCTGAACGCCTCACACTGTATTTAGAGCCTGAACGCCTCACACTGTATTTAGAGCCTGAACAACTCACACTGTATTTAGAGCCTGAACGTCTCACACTGTATTTAGAGCCTGAACGACTCACACTGTATTTAGAGCCTGAACAACTCACACTGTATTTAGAGCCTGAACGCCTCACACTGTATTTAGAGCCCGAACGCCTCACACTGTATTTAGAGCCTGAACAACTCACACTGTATTTAGAGCCTGAACGCCTCACACTGTATTTAGAGCCTGAACGCCTCACACTGTATTTAGAGCCTGAACGCCTCACACTGTATTTAGAGCCTGAACGCCTCACACTGTATTTAGAGCCTGAATGCCTCACACTGTATTTAGAGCCTGAACAACTCACACTGTATTTAGAGCCTGAATGCCTCACACTGTATTTAGAGCCTGAATGCCTGACACTGTATTTAGAGCCTGAACGCCTCACACTGTATTTAGAGCCTGAACGCCTCACTGTATTTAGAGCCTGAACGTCTCACACTGTATTTAGAGCCTGAATGCCTCACACTGTATTTAGAGCCTGAACGCCTCACACTGTATTTAGAGCCTGAACGCCTCACACTGTATTTAGAGCCTGAACGCCTCACACTGTATTTAGAGCCTGAACAACTCACTGTATTTAGAGCCTGAATGCCTCACACTGTATTTAGAGCCTGAATGCCTCACACTGTATTTAGAGCCTGAATGCCTCACACTGTATTTAGAGCCTGAACAACTCACACTGTATTTAGAGCCTGAATGCCTCACACTGTATTTAGAGCCTGAACAACTCACACTGTATTTAGAGCCTGAACGCCTCACACTGTATTTAGAGCCCGAACGCCTCACACTGTATTTAGAGCCTGAATGCCTCACACTGTATTTAGAGCCTGAACGCCTCACACTGTATTTAGAACCTGAACGCCTCACACTGTATTTAGAGCCTGAACGCCTCACACTGTATTTAGAGCCTGAACGCCTCACACTGTATTTAGAGCCTGAACGCCTCACACTGACACACAGACTCTGATTCTTAGAGCTACAATAAGTCAGGTGATGAGTTTGGTGTTGTCATGACGACTCACCCAGCAGCAGCAGCAGAGCAGCTCCCAGAGCCGCCAGGTGAGAGAAGTTCAGCTCCAGCGTCAGCAGGTAAACAAGAGGAACACAGAGTGCTCCACACAGAGCGGGCAGCAACCGCAGACTCCACACACTCACACTGCTGGGATACTCTGTCACACAAAACAAACACCCCCACAGTCTTTGACAATATTTAAACACTGAACTGGTTTAATGACAGCACATCTAGATTCAAGTAGTTTGAATCAAAGAAGAAACCGGTTTAACCAGTTTAAACTGGTTTAAACAGATTTCAAATATAACCAAGAAACCGTTGCTAACACTGTTTTTTAAACTATTTTTAACCAAAGAAAATCTCCTTTTACATGGTGTTGAACTGGTTTGACACTTGGTTTTACCATTGATGCCTGAGTTATACCAGTTTAAACTAGTTTAAAGGAAAACATGAACTAGTTTTAATGAGTTTACACAAGAGATAAACTGCTTTAAACCAGAAACAGAAGTTTATACCTGCTCCAATTCTGTTCCACACGAAGTTTCCATCAAATCCTCCGAGGTACGCTGCAACTCACACACACACTCAATCAGGACATGCACACAGTAATAACAAAGACGATGTATTGCGCGGGCTGCATCAGAAATGGTTGTCATGGTGACTGACCTCCGAGGGCCAGGATCATGTGACCGAGTGGCGGTCCGCTGTCATCGATGAAGAAAACTCTCTTCATGTAGAGAGACACAAACTGACCATAATACACCTCATCAAACCTAAACACACACAGACACACACAGACACACAGTCAGGTTCCTGTTGGGCTGCACAGGTGAAGAAAACAAACACACTCACACCACAGCGCTGGGGTAGTTCAGGTGACTGAGTCTGGACCAGAGGGACCACAGGGAGACCAGGACCAGCACCACGTCCACCTGAGCCGTCACCACCAAGGGGAGCTGAAGCATCATCGACTCCTGATGGACGAGAAGAACACCACATGACACAACTCCCGTGTGTGTAGGTGTGTGTAGATGTGTGTGTGTGTTTGGTAAAGGTTAGTATTGTTAGGATTTTAATAATATAATTAGACACTATAGCCCCGAAATGGATCGATTTTACGCACAACATGTTTGTACCTTAGCAGAATGAATGAATGTGTGTGTGTCTGTGAAGATGGCAATGAAACTGAACATGGGGAATGTGTGGCCTTGGTTAGTGTGTGTGTACTATTATAAATATTGCACCCGCCGTCCGTTCGGGGACTCTAGATATTCCCGTGCGCTACCAGAAGGGCTGGGCTGCGTGGAGCGCCCAGAGCTGTGTAGCAGCTTTTCATCGCTTCTAATAAATACCTCTCTGAACCGAACCGAACCGAACCGAGGCTCTTCTCATATCTCGGGCAGAGGAACACTGACAGTATCATGCTAACTGTTAGCTACAACTGAAACTCACCTGGGGCGTCGTCGTCCTTACAGATCAGGTCCTTACGGATCAGGTCCTTACAGATCAGGTCCTTACAGATCAGGTCCTTATAAATCAGGTCCTTACGGATCAGGTCCTTACGGTGCCTCCGTCGTTCTGTCTGTGATGTCAGCAGCTCCATGGTGTTCGACTGGTTCTGTCTGTGACGTCAGCAGCTCCATGGTGTTCGACTGGTTCTGTCTGTGACGTCAGCAGCTCCATGGTGTTCGACTGGTTCTGTCTGTGACGTCAGCAGCTCCATGGTGTTCGACTGGTTCTGTCTGTGACGTCAGCAGCTCCATGGTGTTCGACTGGTTCTGTCTGTGATGTCAGCAGCTCCATGGTGTTCGACTGGTTCTGTCTGTGACGTCAGCAGCTCCATGGTGTTCGACTGGTTCTGTCTGTGACGTCAGCAGCTCCATGGTGTTCGACTGGTTCTGTCTGTGACGTCAGCAGCTCCATGGTGTTCGACTGGTTCTGTCTGTGACGTCAGCAGCTCCATGGTGTTCGACTGGTTCTGTCTGTGATGTCAGCAGCTCCATGGTGTTCGACTGGTTTTGTCTGTGATGTCAGCAGCTCCATGGTGTTCGATTGGTTCTGTCTGTGACGTCAGCAGCTCCATGGTGTTCGATTGGTTCTGTCTGTGACGTCGGGGGCTCCATGATGTTCGATTGGTTCTGTCTGTGATGTCAGCAGCTCCATGGTGTTCGACTGGTTATGTCTGTGATGTCAGCAGCTCCATGGTGTTCGATTGGTTCTGTCTGTGATGTCAGCAGCTCCATGGTGTTCGACTGGTTATGTCTGTGGTGTCAGCAGCTCCATGGTGTTCGATTGGTTCTGTCTGTGACGTCAGCAGCTCCATGGTGTTCGATTGGTTCTGTCTGTGATGTCAGCAGCTCCATGGTGTTCGATTGGTTCTGTCTGTGACGTCAGCAGCTCCATGGTGTTCGATTGGTTCTGTCTGTGACGTCGGGGGCTCCATGATGTTCGATTGGTTCTGTCTGTGACGTCAGCAGCTCCATGGTGTTCGATTGGTTCTGTCTGTGACGTCGGGGGCTCCATGATGTTCGATTGGTTCTGTCTGTGGTGTCAGCAGCTCCATGGTGTTCGATTGGTTCTGTCTGTGGTGTCAGCGGCTCCATGGTGTTCGATTGGTTCTGTCTGTGACGTCGGGGGCTCCATGATGTTCGATTGGTTCTGTCTGTGATGTTAATTAGGGTTACATTTCATATTAACCACAAAGTGAAGAATTCATTATTTGGCTCTAATGACTTTTGAAGTATTTAAATGAAAACAAACAAGTCCTTATGTTGTCCCCCGGGCTGGGGACACAGGTTGTGTCACAGTGGACATGAATGGGACACATTGGTTTGAAAGGTCTTCAGTCTATTCAAAAGGGGTTTTGAGGTTGTTTGTCTAACTGATTTGAAAATATGAATTTTGTGCTGAAAATGGATATTTTGTGGGATATTAAACTGAATTTAGAGTTATTCAACATCCTTATCTAAGACGTCCCTCTCTAGACACGTCTCATATCATTTTATTACAGTTTAGCCAACATTTAAAAGATTTATGAGACAAAAATCAAACAAAACACAGTTGACAGGACAAGTAAAAAGAAAAAGAGAAACCTTTATTTATTCTCAACTTTACTGCATTGACAATTAAAGGGATAGTTTATCTCCTCACCACTATGATGGAGGGGGGGGTGAAGTGTTTGGGTTAAACACTTCTGGAGTTTCAGGGGTAAACACAGTTTCTGCCCAATCCAATACAATTGAAGTAAATGGTGATCACTTCTTTAAACATTAAAAACAATGAACTGAAAAACCATAAATACCTCCATACTGCTCATGTGGTGTTTTTTACATGTGGTCCCATGTACTTCGATTGTGTTGGATTCTGCTGAAATGCTGTTTACCCCTGAAACTCAAAAAGTGTTGGGTGGACTCAATCGCTTCACCCCCCCGGTGAGTAGGCAACCAATCAATCAATCAATCAAATGAAATCTCCCCTTTCCCCTTTCTGTCCTCACTATATGCTGAATCTATTTCCTATCACACCAAGCCTGTACCAGAGCTGCTTCTCAGCAGCAGATAACCTCATCTCCCTAAAACACAAAGCACTCTGTTTAACAGTAGGCAACACTGTAGTTGTAACACTGTGAATGTAATAATTTAAAAAAGCATGTTTATAGTTTTTCAACCTACTCTAAAGGGATCAAATTACATTAACGTCAGCAGGAACCCATCCTTTCCACTGAATTACATCAAAATGATCCATACTCCATGAAATCATTGTTTTATTCATACGAGTGTACTGCTGGGGGGAGAGGACATTTTGAAAAGCTACGGACTACTCCTTTAATGTAGTAAAGTCTTGTTAGAGTATATCTACTCAGTGTATAATTTGGACAACATAGTGTTTTTATCCCTTCTAATAAATTAATTCCTTCTAAAGTTATGTGAATCTCATCCTTTTATCTAATTTCTATGTAATTACACTGGTTCATATTACCATGTTATTTATGTGTTGTAACAGTAGTTAATGAAATCTAATGAACACTCAAAGGAAGCATATTGTCAAACTATGACAATAAACCATGCCTACATCAATGTAGCTAACCGCTAACTGCTAGCTGCTCACATGTCACCAAATAGCCTTTCTACACTTTCTCTACAATTTTGTAAATATATTATTTAAAGCAAGTACACGAGACCATGTTGATAACACAGTTGACAGGCAATTAATCCACTATATGTGCAAACAATAAAGAGAGTATGAGTAGAAATTCATCTACAGAAAGGAAGTGATATTATTTGGTGTTGGACATTTGACTTTGGCGCAAACCATTGCTGAGTTATGGGTTAATAGGTTCGAGGTATTGTCAATCTGTAACACGGTTGACAGAGATTTCTCAGACACACAAAGTGAATAATTACAAAAACTGCAAATTCTAGTATAGTTTACAGAGTTTCTGCAAATAAATAATGGAACCTGTTGACTTCTTGTTCTAAATGGAAGAGAAATGTACCCTGATATAAATTTGATCATTGCTTGAAGTGAATATTAGTAAAAGGGTTAGGGTTACAACCCATGGACATGAAATGTACCCCGAATTATAGAATGACTCTGAGGCTCAGGAGGCTGAAGAGGAAGAAGAGGAGCGAAGCCAGAGCCGGTCCCTGTGGACACCGTGCTGCAGACAGCTGTGTCCGACACACCGTCCCGGGTCTGTGGGTCAGGGAGTTCAATATCCAGGATGTGAGAAATCCCAGAACACGATCGTCACGGTGCTCCCGGTATCCTGCAGGTGTGAAAGAGCTCCGAGCTTCTGTGTTGGAGGAAGAGGACGTCATCCATCAAGTCAGCTGTTGGTCACAGGAAAGACTGAGACTCGGTCCTGAAGGATCAACCCCCTGACAGACAGACCGGTGAGAGAGAGACAGGTATACAGGTGTGGACCTACAGGTAGGTTATATACAATGTACATCTATGATTAAAATGGTCCTCACAGAGATACAAGTACGAGTACACACACAGACATGGACACACTCAGTGACATTGTGTTTTCAGTGAATCTCACAAAAAACCTCGACACCTTTCGTCTTCATTCACACAAACTTTATTCATGTCAACATGTGTGTTGATCACATGACATTGATACACAACACAGCTACACATCACCACACACTGTAACACACACACACAAACACATTTAAAACATCTGTGTATTATCTCCTCACACATATTTGAATTAATACAATACAGAGTGAATCTCCACAACAAGAGTGTGAGTGAGCCTGAGCTGCGTTCAACACTTATTCATACACAACATTAAAATCATTGGACGGAGCTGAGCATGCTGAACACGACGACAATATATACATAGATCATAACACGTGGAGGTCAAAGGTGAAAGTGTGAGATCAACATCTGAACATCTCCTGAATTCATTCATCAAACATCAATATAAAATATTATTCATCTGAATGAAGTAACACTGAAGTTAAACACTTCATTTGAACATTTTATAAATACACGTTCTCTGGACATAAAGTAAACAAGCTGCTTTGTAAATTCTGCTTGTTCATGTTCGCTCAATTAAAACCAGTTAGAACCAGTGTGAACCAGTTAGAACCAGTGTGAAGCAGTTAGAACCAGTTAGAACCAGTGTGAACCAGTGTGAAGCAGTTAGAACCAGTGTGAAGCAGTTAGAACCAGTGTGAAGCAGTTAGAACCAGTTAGAACCAGTGTGAACCAGTGTGAAGCAGTTAGAACCAGTTAGAACTAGTGGGAGGGGGCAAACAAAAAAGAGAAATATCAGAGATTACAGTTGATTCGAGGATTTCTGGTTACAGTGAAAAATAGCTAACAATGCTAACACCAATATATTTTAACAAGCTATTGACAACAGCAGAATGAATAAATAAATAAATATGTAAACTTTACACTGTAAAGAAAAGTTGCCTCGGCATTAATCTCTTTTGAGATTAATACAGGACTGTAAATAAAAACTAATCTTATAAACTCCAGGACATGATGCAGACTGCTAGCTAACATGCTCACAGGTTAACAAGCCTAAACATTCAGGGAGGAGTGAGACATCTTCTCTTCTGCACATCTCTGGAGTCGTCTACAGTACGATCACATGACTCTGACACTGTTTAATTTGACAGTTGCAGACAGACAGGCAGCTGACCTGTCTCACCCTCCTGACAGCAGACAGACATATTTAAACACTAAATATTGCAGTAGTACTCTGCTGATCATTTGCTTTATATGGATAATGTGCTGATAATCAATATCATTATTACTTGAAGGTTTCACAGCAACAACATGACGTGTTGACACTTTTAACCTTCCATAGTCGACTGGGGGCTCTCTCCGTGGGCGGGGCTACTCTTACTGGGACGACTGGGAACAAAAAGACAGAAAACAACAACAAAGAAAGACAAAAGAAAAGAGGACAAGAGTAAATCGACTGGTGCTGGAACCAGTGAGAACCAGTAAAAACCAGTGAGAGAGAGCAAACCAAAACGTTCACACATTCAAAACTTGTAGTCTGATAGATACAAATAGATTCTCTTTATGCTGATGAAACTAAACTGTACACGACCACTGCTTCAAATACAACCCCCCCACGCCTGCTGACAGCTGATTGGCTGGCTCTGTGATGTCATAAAGAGAGTCCAGGATTTGAGTGGGGGGGTGTCTGTCCTGTCTGAACAGACACTTGTCCGTCAGGTGTGAGCTGTCGATGTTTGACGCTAACAAACCTTCCGACTCAGAGGGGGCGGGACTCTGATCACACTCACATACAGACCTGAGCTAACAGAACATACACTGCTGATGAGTGGTGGAACCACATAGAACCATTACAGAACATTAGAGAACTATCAATAGACATCTGTTGTGAGGTGGCAGCAGTAGAAACCATAACATAATGATCTTGTGGTTATCAGTAAAAACATGTTGGTTCCTCTAGAGCAGGGGGCCCACACTTTATAGGCTTGTGAGCTACTCTTGAAATGACCAGCTCCACAAGATCTACCGACCAAATAATGTTGGTATCCACCGCCGCCACGCCCCCCCCCCCCCCCCGCCCCGTACATAAACAAACTGAAATAACAACCAATGAATGCCTCCGCTTTTGTGGTCAGCTGTGAGTAAATGACTGCTGTCCGGACAACTGGGATTTTAGTTCCTTCACCTTTCTCTTTCTCAGCTCGCTTTTCGGAGGGAAGTCAGTGTCGTAGTTTTTGTGAACCGTCCGAAAATGCCGCTCGGGTACCTCAGTGGGCCGTCGGTAAATTAACTCTGAGAGCCGGAGCGTCCACGTGACTGCCTCATGACCAATCGTGCACGCGTGAGGCGATCGACCCGCACTATCGACGTATTGGGCACCCCTGATCTAGAGCGTATTTTAACCAGTGACACCTACTGGAGACAGTTGGAACTTGCTGCATCCAACTAGGCCAAGTAGAAATCTGGAGTGAGAGGAAACCTGTTTGAATTTACTGGAAGCAGGAGGAACCAGCAAGCATGTGTTGGGACCAGAGAGAACACACAGGGACCAGTAAAAAACTTCTTAAAGTACAACAATGTGAACCTGACACCAGTTTACACCAGTTGAGCTGCTGTGAAAGACTTTGTGTGTGAGTGTGTGTGAGGGCGGAGTCTGAGACTGGTCTGGAGAATCATGATGGAGATGCAGGACGCCGCCGACTGGACACGACAACAAACAACAACAACAGAGAGACAGACAGTCAGTAACAGGGTGATGGACAGAAATCTAATTGAACACAGTTGGTGGGAGACAGTGACATCACAGAACGCTGACGTACCATTGGTGGATTCCTCACTGGTCACTGATAGAGATTCTGAAAAATAACCATATATGGTCAATATGAGGGGGCGGGGCTACCTGCTCTGATACTGACACACCTGAGATTCTTCTTTAGGGTGGTACTGTTAGACAGACAGACAGACAGACAGACAGACAGGTACAGACAGACAGACAGACAGACAGACAGACAGACAGACAGACAGACAGACAGACAGGACAGACAGGTACAGACAGGATCACACAGACAAACATGTCTCCAGGTGGATTCTGTTTTTGTTCTAAGGTTTTCATCAGAGTGTGTGATTACCTGGGGACTCCAGGTGGGGGCGCTCTGTTGGGCCTGGATGGGACAGAAGGTGGAGGTCCAGGTTCAGGTGACACCGCGGGACGAGAGGGGGGTCCAGGGGGACCGCGGCCGCCGGGACGAAGAGGTCCAGGAGGTGCCCGTCTCTGGGGGGTGGGGCTGGACATAGGGGACCTGCAGGGACGGAAGGACTCAGTGACACTGAACACTACTGAACCTGTGGAGCAGCTGACCTGTTGCTAGGTTACCTGCGTCCAGATGGCATCCCCGTCACTTGCAGCCAGGAGTCGTCGACAGGTGGAGGCATCGCCGTAGTGATGGTGGTGGTGCTGATGTCACCGATGATGTTGAGGCCTTCACGCAGAGCGTGGTACATCCTCAACATCTCATCCCGGTGCTGAGCCTGGGCGAGAGACACAGAGAGAGAGAGAGAGACAGAGACAGACAGAGAGAGACAGAGAGAGAGAGACACAAGTTATTACATTGATTGACCTCCGTCACCATGACGACGACTTTTAATCTAAAGTAAAGAAGAAACATGACAAGTTTCATCAAGTCTCTCTCTCCTTGTCTCTCTCTCTCTCTCTGTCTCTCTCTCTGTCTCTCTCTCTCTCTCTCCTTGTCTCTCTCTCTCTCTCCTTGTCTCTCTCTCTCTCTCTCTGTCTCTCTCTCTTTGTCTCTCTCTCTTTGTCTGTCTCTCTCTCTCTCTTTGTCTCTCTCTCTCTCTCCTTGTCTCTCTCTCTCTCTCCTTGTTCTCTCTCTCTCCTTTCTTTCTCTCTCTCTCTCTCTCTTGTCTCTCTCTCTCTCCTTGCTCTCTCTCTCTCTCCTTGTCTCTCTCTCTCTCTCCTTGTCTCTCTCTCTCTCTCTCCTTGTCTCTCTCTCTCTCTCCTTGTCTCTCTCTCTCTCTCCTGTCTCTCCTCTCTCTTCTCTCTCTCTCTTGTCTCTCTCTCTCTCTCTCTTGTCTCTCTCTCTCTCTCCTTGTCTCTCTCTCTCTCTCCTTGTCTCTCTCTCTCTCTCTCTCCTTGTCTCTCTCTCTCTCCTTGTCTCTCTCTCTCTCTCTCTCCATGTGTCTCACCTGTTCCTGTGACTCCTCCATCAGAGAGTTCTGGTCTCCACAGGAGTAAAGTTGAGCGAGCAGGTCGGCGTGAATGAACTCCTTTGTCTGAGGAGCGGAGAGGTCACATGACAGGTTACCTTACTTCAGGTGTGTAAGTGTGTGTGTGTCACTGCATGAAAAGTGTGGCACTGTACATTTCTGTGGAAGTTCAGGTTCACATTTGTTGATGGGAATCTGCAGGCAGCACAGAAAACTGCGAGGAACTGCCGGGAATTGACGTGAAGTTCCAGTTTCCGGCATTTTTACAAGCCTAAGAAGCAGTTGACCCCCCCTTCCTAGGTCTAGGGGGGGCTTTCACATGCAAATGACAAAACTGTGAGTTGTGGCAGTTGACCAGGCCACGGGGCTCTCCCACACACAGCCAGAGACACAACTGTTGCTTTTAAGCATACTTTATTAAACTTAAAACCTTAATTCAAAAGTCAAACTTAAACTTCCTGAGCTTTGCAGCTCAGTTTCTGTCTCTTTCCTTGTGACTCTCCGAGTCCTCTCGAGGCAGAGAGGTTCTGGTCAGCTCACAGCCCGGACCGGTGCTGATTGATCCCAGCCCCCTCACCTCCACACTCCCTTTTCGGAAAATCTCTTGTATAAAAACATCAGGCTTAGGATAATTATAGAATCATAAATTCTAGTGTGAATAGATTTGCCTTATATAAGTAAGTATTCTATAATGAGTGTAATCAGCGATACAATCTGTCAAGCTCATCCAAGAGAACCTGTAGGAATGGAGAGAGGGGCACCACGGTACAGGGTGAGGCACCAGAACACCAGAACACGGAGCTTCACATGAAGCATATCAGCTGTGTCATCACGTGACCAAGTCCCAAACTACAGGAAAGAACTCACATGTCCATGGCATGCTAAGCTGTTGACTCTGCTGAAATTGCCTCATAATTTGGACTTTATTTGTCCTATTGTTGTTATTAAACTTTCTCAGTATTCCTAACACTCAATACTTTTATCCAAAGTGACTTACAATAAGTGCATTCAACTATGAGGGTACAAACACAGCAAGAATCATGTAAGTACATTAACTTAACACCAGAAAGAATAAACTGGTCCTCAGTCACGTACTCATCCCATATAAATGTAAAGTACAATTTAAAAACTGTTATAACGGCTGCTTCAAAAGTGAAAAGGACATTTGTGAGGTTTTACTCTGAAAACGTCCTGAAGATGCCACGTCACTCGATGACGTCAGCACGGTAGAGGGCTCGTCCAATCACAGCCTGTTGTTTTGCGTGGTTCGATGAGTGACTGTTTCCCTGGAGGAGAGGAAGAGTGTGACTGTTTCCCTGGAGGAGAGGAAGAGTGCGACTGTTTCCCTGGAGGAGAGGAAGAGTGCGTGGGAAAGCAAAGCCCAGTGTGGACGAGTCGAGGCGGAGAAGACGGGCGCACAATCCCAAAGTAACTGGCAGATCTGAATCGTGTGTAAACAACTGGAAAGTTTCTAAAAGAAGAAGAGAGCATCGAGTGCTTGAGCAGAACTAGTGAAAGTTTAAATATGTACCAACTGCTTATATTTAAGTTTGTTCTCGTTACGTTTTTTCATAAACGTGACTTTTTGTCCTGTTGTATTTTATAGGAAGCTGTCCGTCGTCTTCACAAAAATAATTATTAGTAAGAATAACTATTAATTATTATTGTTGTTATTATTATTGTGTGGGAGGGGTTTACTCAAGTGTTTATTATAATGACCCAGGGTGACCAATGGCAACAGATCTACCAGCCAATCACGAGTGACTTCGTTTCAAAGGTCTGTGCTTTCATCCAATGGGGAAGGGAGACAAGGTTCACCCCCCCGCTTCGCTTCGCCCGACCGCGCTAACAGACGTGTGTCACAGGCGCCGCGGAATCCAGAGGCTGTAAGCGGCCATTAACTGCCAGGAATTAGGGAAGTGTGTGTGTGTGTGTGTGTGTGTGTGTGTGTGTGTGTGTGAGTGTGTGTGTGAGTGTGAGTGTGTGAGAGAGTGTGTGTGTGTGAGAGTGTGAGTGTGAGTGTGAGTGTGTGTGTGAGAGTGTGAGTGTGAGTGTGAGTGTGTGTGTGTGAGTGTGTGTGTGAGTGTGAGTGTGAGTGTGAGCGTGTGTGTGAGTGTGTGTGTGTGAGTGTGAGTGTGAGTGTGTGTGTGAGTGTGAGTGTGTGTGTGTGAGTGTGAGTGTGTGTGTGTGTGTGTGTGTGAGTGTGTGTGTCTTACGTTGTTAACCATCAGGTGCATGATGGTCTTGGGGATCAGGTCTCTGACGGTGCGGTGGATGATTGACAGGTATG
>CM031678.1:27890342-27892842 GCA_006182925.3 Reinhardtius hippoglossoides
TTTTAAATCTGCTAAAATACCCACGTGCGTAAAGTGCAGCACAAATGGACAACCAGCAAACTTCATGTGCACGAACCCGTGAGCACATGAAGGACTTGATGGTAATAAAAGTTTGGTGAAAGACAGGAAACTACTTTTCCACCTGATCTGTCAGAAAACTGGAAGCCCCGCCCATCATTCATTCACATGCCTCATTGACCTCCGTGAAAAATGTAAAATATTCTTCACATTAAGAAGGTTGTGCAATCGTGTTTTTATCATTTAAGAAACAAGGTTAAATCTTTTATCTCACATACTGACCTAGCAATAATCCTTCACCTGGACCACAGTAAGTCCCTTAGAGTCTCAGGTCTCACTGAGAACCAGTCAGTCCAGCAAGCTGCTGCTCGGCTGCACAATCCAAATATAGAACTAGACCACCTCTGTTTGAATCTTTACACTGCCTGTTTGTTTGAGGACTGATACTAAAACTCTTCTGATCCCATTTAAAGCCAGACATGGCCCCTCCCTTTATCTGAGACCTTGCATCTTCCCACGAGCCAGGACTCAGTCGGAGATCCTCTGTAAAGACTCTGAAACCAGAACCTTTGCAGTGAGGCAACAATCTGCCAGAAGAGATTTGATCTCACTGCTTAAAACTTTATTAAAAAGCTTTTATCATGTGATGTCTATAATTTTTTGTTATCTGTATTATTTATTTATTTATTATTATAAGTGTGTGTTAGCGTGTATTACAGTGTACTTGTTGTGTGTATTACAGTGTACTTGTGTTTGTATTACTGTGTACTTGTACTGACTGCAGCAGGGCTTTGGTCTTGCGGCTCGGGTCATCGGGTCTGAAGTTCTTGTACTCGTCCACCTCCTTCTCGATGGACAGCAGCTGACTCTGCAGTTTGCTGCGTAACCCTGGCAACGTGTCCCTGATGTGGTTGGTCAGTTGCTATGGGTAACGGACAATGTTTATTGTGAGTAAAGAGGAAATTTAACTTTTTCCCCGAAGAGGAGGACTGTGACATGTGGTTCTGACCCAGATACAGGGTCAGAAGTTTAGAGGTCAGGGCTGTCGGACATTTTTTCTTATGTATAAACACTTTAAACATGAAGTTACAAACTGGTTCTTCTCATGTAGTGAATCCTGTTGTTGTGTTGTTGTGTTGATGTGTTGTTGTGTTGTTGTGTTGATGTGTTGTTGTGTTGATGTGTTCAGTTCCATCAGCAGCTGTTGGACCTGTGTCCTGGGAGAGGATCCTCACATGGGACTGATTCACTGATCATGAAGTTTCTGTTTGACTCTTGTTGAGTGAAGAACAGAGGAAGTTGCTCCTTGTGAACATCTGTGAGACAAACTGGGATTTGTGATTCTGAGGACCTGTTGGACATGTTTAGAGGACATTGGGATCTTAAGAAGACCTACAGTGGACATTCTGAGAGCATTTAGTTCCTCAGAGGACGTGTAGGAAGTCTGTAGAGGGACAGACAGTGAGAAGACTACTAATGACGATGAATTGTGAGTTCCTGTGTTACCTGGTTGAGGATCTTCTGAAGGTAGGCGGTGCCCATGCGGTCAGCCAGGTGTCGATAGGACGGGTGAGACAGGAAGAACTTCCTCTCAGCCTGCAGAGCTGCAACGATGTCTTTCTTCCCATCGATGTCCTTCTGACTGCGATTCACAACCCCAACGTAACCTGACACAGTCAGAGTTATCAGTTGCTATGGTTACGTGCCAAACACTTATACACCGGGAACCTAATTGGTTTTCTTTCTGTTTCTTGTATCCACATAGTGTCTGAGCTCCTTTGGCCTGTGGAGGTCCTCAGGGCTCCGTCCTGGGTCCTGTCGGACTCTCGCTCTACATTATCAATCAATTATTTCATCGTTACCGTGGGAACAGCGTGTGGACTCGACTGTGTTGTTTCTTTGTTAATGTTTATGGATCAGTCTCCCTCTAGTGGTTGGACCAGGAAACTCTGATGAGACCATTTTCCTTATCCTCAATCCCATCAACAGCTATTTATTCTGAAAGAAGTTTAACTGAAACCTTTTCACCTGATTAATTCTTTAAATTTATTTTTGTTGTTATTCTTTGTCATTTTCTTTTTATGTAAAGCACGATTGTTATGAACAGTGCAACAAAAATAAAAGTGTTGAGTTATTCCCCCGATCAGTCAATGCTAACTTCTTTATACAGTAATGATGTCACTTACACCATATGGTGATCAATGATTGGTTGATCTAAATAAGCTACAGATCCTGTCTCTAATCTTATTGGTTGGACAAGTGAATGTATTAGGAAAATATTCCATATCATCATTTTCTAAATTCATTCATCGGCAGCATCTGGAGATTTGCTGCCTGCAGCTGTGGCTCATTACAACGTCAATAAAGTTTTTACTATCCTCAGCAGGTCTAATTATAAACACTTTCACTGACACGCAGGGTTATTGCAGATTTGAACAGGTACCAGAGAACCAATCAGAAAGCAGGACTCTTTGTGATGTAA
>CM031678.1:27897842-27927842 GCA_006182925.3 Reinhardtius hippoglossoides
ACAGACAGGTGAGAGAGACAGACAGGTCAGAGTCTGATAATGTCTATTAATAAACAAACATAATATACAAATGTGAATATAAATACAACATATAGATATAATAATCTAATGATGATATAAATATAAAAGAGGTGAACAGACCTGAGCCTCTATAATCTTTTGTTTGGAGTCGACCACAGCCTGCATGTCAGAGTGATCCTTCTTTAACTCCTCCTCTACTGCCATCAACCTGTAAGAGAGACAGACAGCTGCTGAGAGACAGACAGGTAGAGACGGACAGGTAGAGACGGACAGGTAGAGACGGACTGGTAGAGACGGACAGGTAGAGACAGACAGGTAGAGACGGACTGGTAGAGACAGCTGCTGAGAGACAGACAGGTAGAGACAGACAGCTGCTGAGAGACAGACAGGTAGAGACGGACAGGTAGAGACGGACTGGTAGAGACAGACAGGTAGAGACGGACTGGTAGAGACAGACAGGTAGAGACGGACAGGTAGAGACAGACAGGTAGAGACGGACTGGTAGAGACGGACAGGTAGAGACAGACAGGTAGAGACAGCTGCTGAGAGACAGACAGCTGCTGAGAGACAGACAGGTAGAGACGGACAGGTAGAGACGGACAGGTAGAGACAGACAGGTAGAGACGGACAGGTAGAGACGGACTGGTAGAGACGGACTGGTAGAGACAGTAGACGACAGAGAGACGACAGGTAGAGACAGACAGCTGCTGAGAGACAGACAGGTAGAGACGGACAGGTAAGAGACTGGACTGGTAGAGACGGACGGTAGAGAGACGTAGAGACGGACAGGTAGAGACGGACTGGTAGAGACAGACAGGTAGAGACAGACAGGTAGAGACGGACTGGTAGAGACGGACATAGAGACAGAGTAGAGACAGACAGGAGAGACGACGTGAGACGACAGGTAGAGACGGACAGGTAGAGACAGACAGCTGCTAGAGAAGACAGGTAGAGACGACGGTAGAGACAGACAGGTAGAGACGGACAGGTAGAGACGGACGGTAGAGACGGACTGGTAGAGACGGACATGTAGAGACAGACAGGTAACGCAGTAAGACAGGACAGGTAGAGACAGACAGCTGCTGAGAGACGACAGGTAGAGACGGACAGGTAGAGACAGACGGTAGAGACACAGGTAGAGACGACAGGTAGAGACGACATGTAGAGACGACAGGTAGAGACAGACAGGTAGAGACGGACAGGTAGAGACGGACAGGTAGAGACAGCTGCTGAGAGACAGACAGGTAGAGACGGACAGGTAAGACGACAGGTAGAGACGGACATGTAAGACGACAGGTAGAGACGGAAGTAGAGACGGACAGTAGAGACAGACTGTAGAGACAGACAGGTAGAGACGGACAGGTAGAGACGGACAGGTAGAGACAGCTGCTGAGAGACGTAGAAGGACAGTAGAGACGGACTGGTAGAGACGGACGGTAGAGACGACAGGTAGAGACGACAGGTAGAGACGGACAGGTAGAGGACGGAGACGCAGGTAGAGACGGACATGGTAGAGACGGACAGGTAGAGACGGACAGGTAGAGACGGACAGGTAGAGACAGCTGTAGACGACAGGTAGACGGACAGGTAGAGACGGTAGAGACAGCTGCTGAGAGACAGACAGGTAGAGACGGACAGGTAGAGACAGACAGGTAGAGACAGACAGGTAGAGACAGACAGGTAGAGACAGACAGGTAGAGACGGACAGGTAGAGACGGACTGGTAGAGACGGACAGGTAGAGACGGACTGGTAGAGACGGACAGGTAGAGACGGACTGGTAGAGACGGACAGGTAGAGACAGACAGGTAGAGACAGACAGGTAGAGACGGACAGGTAGAGACGGACAGGTAGAGACAGCAGTAGAGACAGACAGGTAGAGACGGACAGGTAGAGACAGACAGGTAGAGACAGACAGGTAGAGACGGACAGGTAGAGACGGACAGGTAGAGACAGCTGCTGAGAGACAGACAGGTAGAGACGGACAGGTAGAGACGGACTGGTAGAGACAGACAGGTAGAGACGGACAGGTAGAGACGGACTGGTAGAGACAGACAGGTAGAGACGGACATGTAGAGACGGACAGGTAGAGACAGACATGCTGAGAGACGACAGGTAGAGACGGACAGGTAGAGACAGTGCTGAGAGACGACAGGTAGAGACGGACAGGTAGAGACGCTGTGAGAGACAGACAGGTAGAGACGGACAGTAGAGACAGACAGGTAGAGACGACAGTAGAGACGACAGGTAGAGACGGACAGGTAGAGACGGACAGGTAGAGACGCTGCTGAAGACAGACAGGTAGAGACGGACAGGTAGAGACGGACGGTAGAGACGGACAGGTAGAGACAGACAGGTAGAGACAGACAGGTAGAGACGGACAGGTAGAGACAGCTGCTGAGAGACAGACAGGTAGAGACGGACATGTAGAGACGGACAGGTAGAGACGGACAGGTAGAGACGGACAGGTAGAGACAGACAGGTAGAGACAGACAGTAGACAGCTGCTGAAGACGACAGCTGTAGAGACAGACAGGTAGAGACGGACAGGTAGAGACGACAGTAGAGACAGACAGGTAGAGACGGACAGGTAGAGACGACTGGTAGAGACGGACTGGTAGAGACAGCTGTGAGGACAGACAGTAGAGACGGACACTGCTGTAGAGACGACAGGTAGAGACGGACAGGTAGAGACGGACGGTAGAGACGACAGGTAGAACGACGTAGAGACGACAGGTAGAGACGGACAGGTAGAGACACTGACGGCACTGCTGAGAGACGACAGTAAGCGAATGTAGACGGACCTTTGCAAGACGGACTGTAGAACACATGTAGAGACAGACAGGTAGAGACAGCTGTGGAGACAGACAGTAGAGACGGACTGGTAGAGACAGACAGCTCTGAGACACGGACATGTTAGAAGACTGAGACGACGGTAGAGTACACATCCTGCGAGAGACGGACATGTGAGACGGACATGTAGAGACGGACAGGTAAGACGGACATGTAAGACGACACAAACGGACAGGTAGAGACGGACAGGTAGAGACGGACATGTAGAGACGGACAGGTAGAGACAGACAGCTGCTGAGAGACAGACAGGTAGAGACGGACTGGTAGAGACGGACAGGTAGAGACGGACAGGTAGAGACGGACAGGTAGAGACAGCTGCTGAGAGACAGACAGGTAGAGACGGACAGGTAGAGACAGCTGCTGAGAGACAGACAGGTAGAGACGGACAGGTAGAGACAGCTGCTGAGAGACAGACAGGTAGAGACGGACAGGTAGAGACGGACTGGTAGAGACAGACAGGTAGAGACGGACATGTAGAGACGGACAGGTAGAGACAGACAGCTGCTGAGAGACGGACAGGTAGAGACGGACAGGTAGAGACAGCTTCTGAGAGACAGACAGGTAGAGACGGACAGGTAGAGACGGACATGTAGAGACAGACAGGTAGAGACAGCTGCTGAGAGACGGACAGGTAGAGACGGACAGGTAGAGACGGACAGGTAGAGACGGACATGTAGAGACAGACAGGTAGAGACGGACAGGTAGAGACGGACAGGTAGAGACGGACAGGTAGAGACGGACATGTAGAGACAGACAGGTAGAGACGGACAGGTAGAGACGGACAGGTAGAGACGGACATGTAGAGACGGACAGGTAGAGACGGACATGTAGAGACGGACATGTAGAGACGGACAGGTAGAGACGGACAGGTAGAGACGGACAGGTAGAGACAGCTGCTGAGAGACAGACAGGTAGAGACAGACAGGTAGAGACGGACAGGTAGAGACAGACAGGTAGAGACAGACTGGTAGAGACAGACAGGTAGAGACAGACAGGTAGAGACAGACAGGTAGAGACAGACAGGTAGAGACGGACAGGTAGAGACAGACAGGTAGAGACGGACAGGTAGAGACAGACAGGTAGAGACGGACAGGTAGAGACAGACAGGTAGAGACGGACATGTAGAGACAGACATGTAGAGACGGACAGGTAGAGACGGACAGGTAGAGACGGACAGGTAGAGACGGACAGGTAGAGACAGACAGGTAGAGACAGACAGGTAGAGACGGACAGGTAGAGACGGACAGGTAGAGACGGACAGGTAGAGACGGACAGGTAGAGACAGACAGGTAGAGACGGACAGGTAGAGACGGACAGGTAGAGACAGACAGGTAGAGACGGACAGGTAGAGACAGACAGGTCACCTGCTGATGATACTGTTCATCTGAAGATCTTTGTCGTCCTGAAGTCGTCTCAGTCGACTCTCTGTGTCCTCAAGACGAGACTGAAACACAAACACACTGTCAGCTGACTGACATCACAGGTGACTGATGACATCACTGGTGGGTGAGTCAGGTGGCTGATGACATCACAGTACCTGGTACTCCTGCAGCATCCTCTGGTTCTGTTGATCCTGAACCAGCAGACGAGTCTCACACTCGTCCTGACGCAGAGACGCAACACGCAACTTCTCCTGCAGCAACGCAATCTCCTGCTGGTACTACACACACACACACACACACACACACACACACACACACACACACACACGCACGCACAAAGTCAGAAACACACATTTACACAAAGTCAGAAACACACACACACACATTTGCGAGGACCAGACAAAATGTCCTCACAATGATGGTATTGAACCAAAATTGGCCTCATAACTATAGAAAGACACACACAGTCAGAACCTGTAGTAGGAGTATTTCATACTTTTTCAATAAGGGCGTCGTCATGGCGATCATCCTCCGCCTCGCAGTAAGAAGAGGTGGAGTTCATGTTGAGAAGCCAGGCAGCCGTACGATCCAACGCACAGGGAGAGGGAGCCTGAACACGCGCACACACACACACACACACACACACACACACACACACACACACACACACACACACACACACACACACACACACACACACACACACACACACACACACACACACACACACACACACACACACACACACACACCAGTTTACTTGAGCCCTGTACTATGGGGCAGCATTTGTGGTCATCAGGTTAACTTCAGGTTAAATTCAGAGTTTTCAGTCCTACGAAGCTCGTTCCCTTGTTGTTGTGGTAAATCACCATGGTAACTTACGATGAACAGCTGACCTGCTCCAGGTGAAGTTGGAGATAAGAGATCAAACAGTCTAAAGCTCCGCCCACTGACCAATCCCTTCCTTTGGACCATGACATCATGTTCTCAGAGGATCCGTGGAGCTGGTGTGGACCGAGTCTCTGAGGAGGACCAGGGTCTTCAGAGACCCACAAGATCCTTTGAGCTCCTCTGATGAGCTTCTGAAAGATCTAGATTCTCCTCAGAGGATGAACCTCTGTCAGCTGCTGGAGCCCAACAGAACCAGCCTGACCCGTAAAGTGCTCCCAGTACCACAGACTGTCTCAGAATCCTTTTGACTTGTCCATGCCTGTGATAAGTCATATGCAGCAAACCCTGCCCCTTTTATGTGCACATGTTGATATCTAGAGGAAAACCTGAATTAACTTTATGAGTTTATAACCAGTATCATGTGATTGTTAAGTTTAGCTGGATAACTGAAAGAGATGCTGGATATGTTGAACTTCGTGGTACAGGGGATCAACACTGACCCCGGGTCAGAAGGTTCCTATAGTAGCAGCCTGGTTACCTTGGCAGCAGGTCGTTGTTTCTCCGGACTGTCTCCTTTAGACGATGATGACGTCTGTCTGAGCCGCGTCTGGCCGCTGCTCGGCCAATCTGGGCTTGATGACATCATGCTGCCGGAGGCGGGGCGGGGAGGGTAGGCGGAGCCCCCGCTGCCACTGAGCATGCTGGGAGGTGTCCGGCCTCGAGGTGGTCCTGGCGGAGCGGAGTTGGGGGGAGGAGGCTGATCAATGCGTCTCTGAGGGCCTGACGAGTTCTGACGAGGGGGGGTGGGACCACCTGAGGGGGAGGAACAATACAATAAAAAGTGATAAATTTAGTTATTGAAACATTAAGATTAAAGTGATATCATGTAAAACATTTGATTTGAATAGGGTTCGTACTGTATTTGAAGATTAACGTTGCATTGTAATTTAAATTGATCTTATTACAGTTGTTTATTTTTAAAGTTATACGTCATCATGATACCTGTCAGCGTGTCAGTCAGTGACAGCGCTCGTCTCGAGTATTCTTCTCCACTGCTGCTACTCGACATGGCTGACGTCCTTTCCCCCGCTCCGAGCCCCACGGACATCTGGGTAAGAAAAGCCGGTTTTGTCGCCATGGTGATCCTCTCGTCTGCGTTTCCCTGAGACCCCACTGAGCCGTCCGAGGGCGTGGCATCTGTCTGCTGCTGTGGTTGTCGTGGAGACGTGGTAGTCATGTGATACACCGGGTTCTGGAAGGACAGAGGGAGGAGCCCTGTCCTGCGCTGCCATTGGCTGTCATCCAGGCCATCGCTAGGGGAGGAGTCCTGCAGGTCGACCAGAGACCGACTGCGGCTCTCATTGGTTAGCTCTGGCCCCTCCCTCCTGGCTCCATTGGTCATTTCAAAGGCAGCCTCGTTCTCATTGGGCTCTGAGTAGGAAGAGCTCGGAGCCGGAGAGCCCTGCAGGCCTACAGGAAGTGACATCAGCAGCACAGGAAGGATCATAGGTCACACACTCGCTCAGGAAACATGGAGGCTGATTTGCTAAAGATCAGAGATCAAAAGTCACCTGACGCAGGCTGAAGACTTGACCCTTTAGTGACAAAAAACAAATCTTTGTTTTCTGGAGTTGGAGACGGAAGTCTGGTAAAATCCACCAAGCTACACACAGACACAAACACACATTAGATTACTTATTACACAGGAAGTGTCGGCCGTTGTTTATTTTACTCTTGAATAACACGTTGAATCTTTAAATGTAGAAATAAACATGTTTGTCTCAGGTTGTAAGGCTCTGCTCGTATTTACATTTATACCTGCTGACCTCTCCTCTCGTCAGTATATGTTGCTCAGTTAGTGACCATTGGCTGTACACTACTTTTCCCAATGCATTGTGGGAAACAATGAGTGCACTATATAGGGTATAAAAATCTCACTAAACATGCGGACAGAACTACAATATGGAAGATTCACTACATCGTGATTAGTGAAAGATTTTGGCCACAGCCCTTCTGTCAATGTAGCAACGCTAGTCTGCTGTTTGATGCTAATAGGAAAATGTTGCTAACCCTCCGTCCAGTCCGACGCCTCCCTGCAGGCCAATGGAGGGATTACAGGTGGCCAGCGGGGGGGAGAGCGGTGGAGACAGAGGGGGCGGAGAGAGTGAGGGCGGAGACACTACCCGCTGAGGCTCTGGAGAGGACACACCCCCATGATTAACCACGACCCCAGGGTTAGCCAGCGCCGTCGACACATCTCTGAGGATCCGAGGAAGAGGGCCGAGCTTCGACAGAGACGCCTGGAGACAGACAGGTGGTGGGGGGGGGGGGGGAAGAGAAGAGAAGAGAGAGAGACAGAGACAGAGACAGAGACAGAGACAGAGAGAGAGAGAGAGAGAGAGAGAGAGAGAGAGAGAGAGAGAGAGAGAGAGAGAGAGAGAGAGAGAGAGAGAGAGAGAGAGTTGGAGAGTTGGAGAGATGTCAGTTTGTTACCTGGTCAGTTTGTCACCTGGTCAGTTTGTTACCTGGTCAGTGTGTTACCTGGTCAGTGTGTTACATGGTCAGTGTGTTACCTGGTCAGTGTGTTACCTGGTCAGTGTGTTACCTGGTCAGTTTGTCACCTGGTCAGTTTGTCACCTGGTCAGTGTGTTACCTGGTCAGTGTGTTACCTGGTCAGTGTGTTACCTGGTCAGTGTGTTACCTGGTCAGTGTGTTACCTGGTCAGTTTGTTACCTGGTCAGTGTGTTACCTGGTCAGTGTGTTACCTGGTCAGTGTGTTACATGGTCAGTGTGTTACCTGGTCAGTGTGTTACCTGGTCAGTTTGTTACCTGGTCAGTGTGTTACCTGGTCAGTTTGTTACCTGGTCAGTTTGTCACCTGGTCAGTGTGTTACCTGGTCAGTGTGTTACCTGGTCAGTGTGTTACATGGTCAGTGTGTTACATGGTCAGTGTGTTACATGGTCAGTGTGTTACCTGGTCAGTTTGTCACCTGGTCAGTGTGTTACATGGTCAGTTTGTCACCTGGTCAGTGTGTTACATGGTCAGTTTGTCACCTGGTCAGTTTGTCACCTGGTCAGTGTGTTACCTGGTCAGTGTGTCACCTGGTCAGTGTGTTACCTGGTCAGTGTGTTACCTGGTCAGTGTGTTACCTGGTCAGTGTGTCACCTGGTCAGTGTGTTACCTGGTCAGTGTGTTACCTGGTCAGTGTGTTACCTGGTCAGTGTGTTACCTGGTCAGTTTGTCACCTGGTCAGTGTGTTACCTGGTCAGTGTGTTACCTGGTCAGTGTGTCACCTGGTCAGTGTGTTACCTGGTCAGTGTGTTACCTGGTCAGTTTGTCACCTGGTCAGTGTGTTACCTGGTCAGTGTGTTACCTGGTCAGTGTGTTACCTGGTCAGTGTGTTACCTGGTCAGTGTGTTACCTGGTCAGTGTGTTACCTGGTCAGTGTGTTACATGGTCAGTGTGTTACCTGGTCAGTGTGTTACCTGGTCAGTTTGTTACCTGGTCAGTTTGTTACCTGGTCAGTTTGTCACCTGGTCAGTGTGTTACCTGGTCAGTGTGTCACCTGGTCAGTGTGTTACCTGGTCGAGCTCGGTAAGCAGGGTGTGCAGACTTGACAGCTCCCTGCCGAGGTCGATGTATCCGTCGAAGCCTGCCGTGTGGTTCAGTCCGTCTGGGTTAGAGATCTCCTGCAGGAAACGCTGCATGCTGCTCCACTGACGCTCCACGAAATCGTTCATGAACAGCATGTACTCCTCCTTTGTGCCGAACCTGTCGCAAAAAGGAAACAAACAGGTAACGCATTACATATATCACATTACACAGGTGATTCATGTTTCACAATAAGAAGTCCTCTGTTATACCTCAAAATAAAAGTCCTCCTGTTTTACTTCATAATAAGAGTTTGACGTACTTGCTGAAGTTGGCGAGGTTCTGGATGACTTTGGCGATGAGAGTTAAAGTTCTCGCTGTGCGCTCGTCAGGGTATTCCTGCATCAGGTCGAACAGCGATGGTGACATCACAGCAGGACACAGGAAGCGCAGGAACAATGAGGCGCTGATGAGGCGCTCACTGATGTCAGGTCGACCTCGGTTACCACACTCCTGACGCCATGACGCAAACACCTCCTTCAGCTCCCGAGGGAAGACCCTGATCGAATGATACACAGAGGTGTTGGCACTGCTGTGTGTGTGTGTGTGTGTGTGTGTGTGTGTGTGTGTGTGTGTGTGTGTGTTACCTGTACGAGTCGAGGATCTTGCAGAAGGCGAGCTCGCAGCACATCCTCAGGTTGGCCTGATGCTCTGCGAGGTCAGAGGTCGAGCAGCGTGATGGGTCGACCTCACAGTTCTCGTCTGACTCGTACAGAGCTTTGATGAACTCACCTGAACACAGGAACACCTGAGATTAACGACTAATCAGCTGAACAGGTAAAAACAGTTTAACTGATCCATCGGTTACCGAGGGCATCCTGTAGGTACTTTTGTCCAATCAGCTTCAGGTATTCTTCGATGCTTTTTGTTGCCAGGGTGTTCTCTCTGAAGATCAGCTGGTCATTGTCACGGCAACGATCCACCTCTGACATCATCAGGTCTGTGAGGAAGTCCTAAACATAGGGGTCAAAGTTCAGGTTTTTGAGGTGGCTGTGGTTACCGGTGTTGTGAGGGGGAGGGTTTGGTATAGGTGCCGGGCTACCTTGGCCTTCCCGGTGCTGTGCAGGATGTGGACGAGTGCAGCGGCAAGCTCCTCCTTAGCTCTAAGGCTGATGGCGGCCTCTAGTGTGTTGCACAGCAGCAGGTAGTTGGAGCTGATGTACTCTGCAAACTCTTTGTACTGCTCCATCGGCAAGATGACAATGCTCTGGTAACGAGCTTTGATTCGCACCATGGGCACAGTCGACTTACCTAAAACATGAGAGATGGTTGTTGGCATGTGAACTCTGTGGTCCCGTTGTTGGGAGTCATAATATGAGAGTTCTGATGTTTGTTGTTTTGTGAATAAAAACCATTACATCATTTCAAATTTTGGTCAAATTTCGAAATGATATTCAGGTTCAGATCAGTTTCGTAAGAGCCATACTCTAGTTTGTTTTGGACTCATTTGAATGAGGACCTACGTACCTCGACTTGTACTCGGTGTGCTCACTGAGTACCACTTCTCCACCAGCTGTCTGCTTGTCACCATGGGGACAGGGATGTTGACCAAACCGACATAGCTGCTCTTATCCTTCTTCCTCTTTCTGTCTGTGTCTTTGTAGAGGTGGAGGGTGACGGCACTGACGGACGGCAGACTGCTGAAGTCGAAACGTTCACCCCAGAAGATGTTGTCCGTCTTCAGTTTACATGATGTCCGAGCGTACAGACTGTCATCCAGACACAGCTCGCAGAAGTACCTGTGGGACAAGTACAACAGGTACTACATTGCAGAGGTAATGGATCCTACTGGTTTCAGTGTAGCGCCCTAAAGCGTTAGATCTAGGCCCCGTACCTTTTCTTGGCGGGCAGGTCTTTGGCCTCAATGACCCACAGCGTCAGGACGTTCTCCAGCCTCCTGCTGTTGTCTTTGTTGGGATGAACGGCTCGTCGTAGGTTCTCCATCCATTTATCTCGCTCTGCCGCCGAACGACAAGAGAAACATTTGGTGCCTGTCGAGGTTGTTACCTAGGAGACAGGGTGAGAGGTCATCACCACAGAAACACAAGGATCAATGTGTTGTCAGTTATGTACTGTGTGTGATTTCTGTGTGACCTCGAAGCAGTAGTCCTGTCCGAGCAGGGACGAGTGGACAGGCTTGATGATCACTGATTGGTCCATCCTGAGCTCCAGAGACGACACACAGCCAGCGCTTAGCAATGACTCCTGGCTATCACAACGCAGCTGCTGCATTACACACCTGAAACAAGGAGGGGTGAAAAGAAGATTCTTAAGAAAAACTATTCAGTAATCAATCAATCAAATACTATTCATATAGTAATCACGAATCACAATATAAAAAATATAGCTTCACATCTCCTCTCAAAATGTGACAGAACAATTTCGACTTAGCGAGAATCAAACAATGTGAAGAGAGAAGTGAGGAAGAAACAGAAGAAGAATCTGGAAATATACTCAGCAGTACAGTCATGAGTGAACAGGGAGTACAAGAGGGGCTGAGCACACATCAGCTGACTCATCACCTGGGGCCTGTCTGTCAGGAAGTCAAATATCTAGACCAATATCAATGAGCATCGATACAAGGTCTGAGGGAATGATGGTGT
Source organism: Reinhardtius hippoglossoides (assembly GCA_006182925.3). Taxonomy (NCBI): domain Eukaryota; kingdom Metazoa; phylum Chordata; class Actinopteri; order Pleuronectiformes; family Pleuronectidae; genus Reinhardtius; species Reinhardtius hippoglossoides. The sequence goes on from CM031678.1 coordinate 27,909,241, forward strand.
TGCTGAGCGGTTATCGATGAAGAACATTCTGTTATATGTTTTCTCTTCGTCCAGGTGGGTGATTGGCCTGAGTTGCCAAGGCGATGGCATCATCTGTGGTACTGTTCGGTCTGTAGGCAAACTGAAAAGGGTTTGGACTTTCATGATGCCTTGGAGGGGTCAGGGACCAAGGACCAGGGAGAGGTTGAAGATGTTGGTGAACATCTCTGCCAGTTGATCGATGCACACCCTGGATGCCATCTGGCCTGGGGGCTTTGTGTGGGTATGACCCTTTTGAAGGACTGTCTCTAGTTTCCAGGGTCAACGTGGCAGCCTCCCTATCCCCATGTGGCTGAGTGGCAGGCACTTAACTTTGTCCGGGTAGGCTGAACAATGTCAGTATTTATATAGATCTTTTCTAGTCTTGATGACCACACAAAACTTTACAGAACTTTTTTATGCCATTCACACACACATTCCTACAGTGCATTTATAGGCAGCACTTTTTCTATGAGGGCAGTTTGGGGTTCAGTATCTTGCTCAAGGACACTTCAGCATGCAGATGGGGAAGACTGAGATCGTTTATATCCTATGAGAGAGTAAATGATGTTTCCATTAGCTGCATCCTCACAGATCGGTGCGTCAGTTCTCCTTAGAAGCAGCCCTGCAGGACCTTGTGAGGAAGACTGAGCTGAACTCTCTGGGGAGTTAGAAGGGTCAAACCTTGATGATTACCAACTCCAGAACCAGGGAGCAGTGTGTTGCTTAAACATGAAGCACACAGCTCCTACTCTGAACTTACCTGTGAGCTGAGTTCTGTCGGGTCTGTTGAAGGAGAAACTCTCCAGGGTGATGCACAGTCACAGTCTGTCTAGCTTGTCGTCCAGAGACTGACATTAGCGAGTAGGATACTGGGCAGAGGAGGTTTGTTGTTTCTCTGTTGGGTTGTGCACATAGTGCTGGTATGCTTCCTCCTCCAAGGTACTGGTAAACAAAAGACCCAGGGGAGTACTGTATGTTCTCCATGGTGAAGAAGGTACATAGTGAATTTATGAAAGCAATGTTTGTGCAAAAAGAGCCAGTAAGAAAACACTGATATACAAAGGTTTGCGGCGCGGACTCTGAACTCTCGTAAGTACGGCCATCTTTGTTCCAAAGAGTGACTTTACACTGAAGAACGGTCACAGAGCAGGTGAATGATGGGGAACGTAATTAGGGTCGGACCATCATCAGATGACATCATTACCATATTTAGACGAACATCGTGATAATGAAAACATTAGAGATTCTTCTTCTTAATCAAGAGAACTGAGAGAATCAGGTGATTCTACTTCTCTCACCTGTGTCCAACCAGGAGTCCTGTGCTTCGAGTCACTTCCACTACTTGTTCTGTTGGTTCCCTCAGGGTCTTGGCTCAGGTAGTGTTGTGTCGTTGTGTTGTTCTTGACGTGGCTGAGTATCCAGCTGAGTTTGCCTCTTCACAGTCAAACTCTCCTGTTCACAGACGCCATCCCTCAACTGATTTCTTCCGAACCAGGTTCTAATGGAGGTTCCACTTTCTATACGACCCAGTGCTCCTTTTAAAAATGTATGCAGGTACCACAGAACCTTTTAAGAACATGTAAATGTTAAATTATTGTCTGTATTTATATAGATCTATTCTAGTCTGATGACCACTCAAAGCACTCTACAGTCTCACCATTCATACACACTAAGCCAGAAGGGGCAGAATGGGAAAGACTGGGATCGAACCCCCAGTCTTCTGGTTAGAGGACGCCTGCTCTAACTGAGCCACAGCTGCCCATGTAGAGGTGTTGGTTCTGTTTGTTAGAGCTGGAACTTCTCGGACGTATCGAAGAGGTTGATGATTTCATTGTTTTTCAAACCGTTGTCTTCAGCATTAACACCGAAGTGAGACGTGGTCACAGCTTTGTCGTGTTTTTAGCTCTTTCCCACCACAGGAACCTTCCAACCTGAAACTTACTGTGTTGTCATGGTTCCAAGTTCTGCTTTCTACCTTCAAACGGTGAAACTAAGCCAGAGTCCAGGATTCAGAGAGAGGCGGAGCTCACAAAGCTGCGATTGGTCAAACAGATGTATAGACACATCTCAAACATAACAAACACACCAGCATAGAACTATTGATGGATTGAAACATTTAAATACATTTTTTTCCAGTGAAGAAATAAACACGCATGTGTGTGTACTGCTGCTTAACCTTGTTTAGTTAAACATGTTATAACAACATGTATATATCCTAGCAACATGCTAACATACTGGACTAGCTGTGTGCAGGCTAACACACAGAACTGCAGCATGTATGATCATGCAAATCAGGTAAGAGATGCCCCCCCCCCCCACACACACACACAGCAGTGATTCACTGCAGCAGTTATTCAGACGCTCAGAGGACAAAGACACTGATGCGTGAAGACAGACTCACCGAGCATCCTGAGAGGCGGAGGGGGGGGGGGATGTTCTCCGTTAGTGAAGAGGAGGAAGATGGAGGAGGAGGATGGAGAGGAAGATGGAAGAGGAAGATGGAGGAGGAAGGTTGAGAAACTGCTAAGCCTGACGATGTTTGGTCACAAGGCTGAAAACCTGTCTGTCTTTCTCTCTCTGTCTGTCTCTCTGTCTTCTGTCGCTCTCTCTCTCTCTCTCTCTCTATCTGTCTCTCTATCGTCTCCTGTCTCCCTGTCTCTCTCTCTCTCTGTCTCCCTGTCTCTCTCTATCCCTGTTAGCTTGCTGATGCTACACGGCTCCAGAACTACATCTCTCTCTCTCTGTCAGCAGTTGCCCCTCCCCTGCAGTGAGGGTGCCCTACCCCCCCTCTCCTCCAGTGTGTGTGGTACAGAGATTACCCCCCCCCCCTCCTCCGCACACCGACCCACACCGACCCACACCCCGCTCCACAGAAACAGACCCAAACAGGAGTTGAACCCCACAACACTGGTGTCAGTCCACACCCGTCAGAACCCCCCGAACGAGGACCTGATCCAGCAGCAGGCGTTAGTGTGACCGACCGAAGAGGAGGGCCACGCTATTGATCGTTCCGACCACACCAGCAGAATTCTAGCTATTCTTCTTACTTATTGATTATCAATAAGGCGAGTTTGTTACCTGGCGTCTGCGGAAGTGATGGCGTCATTCTTCACACTGCTCTGACGACAGAGCTTAGGTTGCGAACGAGTTCGACGCAGAGACTGTTTCACCCGCCGAGAGAGAAACCCCTGAGGAAGAGGAGGAAGAGGAGGAGGAAGATCGAGCTGTGATACTTGGACTGATGGTGTATATGTGTGTGGGTCTGTTTGTGTGTGTGTCTCTATATGTGTCTGTCTGTGTGTGTGTGTGTGTGTGTCTGTTTGTGTGTCTGTCTGTGTGTGTGTTTGAGTGTGTGTCTCTATATGTGTCTGTCTGTGTGTGTGTGTCTCTATATGTGTCTGTCTGTGTGTGTGTGTGTGTGTGTGTGTGTGTGTGTCTGTTTGTGTGTCTGTCTGTGTGTGTGTGTTTGTGTGTGTCTCTATATGTGTGTGTTTGAGTGTGTGTGTCTCTATATGTGTGTGTCTGTGTGTGTGTGTCTCTATATGTGTGTGTCTGTTTGTGTGTCTGTCTGCGTGTGTGTTTGAGTGTGTGTTTGTGTGTGTGTCTCTATATGTGTCTGTCTGCATGTGTGTTTGTGTGTGTCTGTCTGTGTTTGTGTGTGTGTCTCTATATGTGTCTGTCTGCATGTGTGTCTGTTTGTGTGTCTGTCTGCGTGTGTGTGTTTGTGTGTGTGTCTCTATATGTGTCTGTCTGCATGTGTGTTTGTGTGTGTTCATTTTACTTGTAGTGGATTACTTTTAGTCTATGATATTTCTACTTTTACTTGAAGGATCTATGATGTCAGTGTTTCACCCGTAGGGGGAGCAAAACTGCTGATTGATAGCTGACCTCTTGTTACTATGGAAACAACAGGCTGAGTGTGTGTGTGTGTGTGTGTGTGTGTGTGTGTGTGTGTGTTCACCGTCACTCTGGCAGTGGGTGTGTCCACAGCGAAGCTACTCGACATGCTCTGTCGGCGCACACCCCTCCCTGGAACATCTGGAACAGACAAAATGCATCATGGGAGTGTTTGTAGTCTTTCCAAGCAGTCAGCTGTGACAGCTGTTACCATGGTGACCAGCCTCATTACACACAGACGGGTTATTTGTCATCACACACGTTCTTAGTCTTCCACACCCATCCAAGAAATCACATCAGCCAATCATATTTGCTGTAGCTTACCGTGCTCCTGGGGCTTATTCTGAATTTTTTATCAAGCAGATATTTATAAAAACAGATAGTTATTATTGTCGGTGACTTTAATATTCATGTTGACAATAATAATGATAGCCTTAGCGTAGCATCTCTACCTGATTGTGCTGTAGCTAAATTTAAGGAAAGAATTTAACTCGTATTATCCGTCGATATAACCAACGAATTCTTTAAAAACCCGAGCTCCACTGAGATGGACCATCTCGTCGATAGCTCTGTAGACTCATTACGATTAACATTAGACTCATAGCGCCTCGAAAAAAGAAACATATAAAACAGTCAATTAGCTTCCTGGTATAATTCCAAGATACATGAGTTAAAACAAGCGTCAAGAAAACTAGAAAGGAAGCGACGCTCCAGCAACCGTGTTGAATATCTCCTCGACTGGAAGAGAAGTGTTAAAGTTTATAAGAAGGCTCCACAGAGCAAGAGCTGCCTACTACTCCAAACTAAGAGAAGAGAAACATCCCCAGGTTTCTCTTCAGCTCTGGAGCTGACAGAGAGTCACACCTCCACCGAACCCAGTATCCCTCCATCCCTGAAGAGCAATATCTTTATGACCTTCTTTAATGATTCTAACTATTAGAAATCAAATCAACCATCTCCTGCCCCCACTCGGCACTAATACATCAGGAAGAACAGAAATCTCAGAAACGGCTGAGAATCCTACCGATTATTTAGACAGCTTATCTCTGATCAGCCTCGATCAGCTGACCAAACTAATCTCAGGTTCTAAACCAACAACTTGTATCTTAGATCTCATTCCTACTAAATTACTTAAAGTAATTCTGCCCCTAATTGAAAGTTCGTTACTGAACACAATCAATCTGTCATCAGGACGTACCACAGTCCTTTAAAACAGCTGTAATCAAACCCCTTCTCAAACACCCACCCTGGACCCGGAGGTTTTTAACTACAGACCGATATCCAACCCCCCCTTCCTGTCTAAACTCCTGAGAAGTAGCCAATCAGCTGTGAGAGTTTCTCCAGGAAAGTGAAGACTTCGGGGTTTAGAGCCAATCACAGCACGGAGACAGTCCTGGTTAAAGTCACTAATGAGCTTCTAATAGCTCCAGATGTTTGTGTCTGTCCTCGTCCTGTTAGATCTCAGTGCAGCATTCAACACTATCGACATCACATGTTATTACAGAGACTGGAACAGTTCATTAGCATTAAAGGAACCGCCCTGAACTGGTTTAAATCATATTTATCAGATCGATTCCAATTGTGCAAATTAATGATGAGTCATCGGTGCGCACCAGAGTTAACCACGGTGTTCCACAGGGCTCTGTGCTCGGCCCAATTTTATTTTATATACAGGTGCATCTCAATGAATTAGAATATCATGGAAAGTCCATTTATTTCGATAATTCAATTCAAAAAGTTAAACTCATATTATATAGATTCATTACACACAGAGTGAAATATTTCAAGTGTTTATTTCTTTTAATTTTGATGATTATGGCTTACAGCTAATGAAAACCCAAATTCTGTATCTCAGAAAATTAGAATATTACATAAGACCAATAAAACAAAGGATTTTTAATACAGAAATGTCAGCCTACTGAAAAGTATGTTCATATATATGCACTCAATACTTGGTCGGGGCTCCTTTTGCATGAATTACTGCATCAATGCGGCGTGGCATGGAGGCGATCAGCCTGTGGCACTGCTGAGGTGTTATGGAAGCCCAGGTTGCTTTGATAGCGGCCTTCAGCTCGTCTGCATTGTTGGGTCTGGTGTCTCTCAGCTTCCTCTTGACAATACCCCACAGTTCTCTATGGGGTTCAGGTCAGGCGAGTTTGCTGGCCAATCAAGCACAGTGATACCATGGTCATTAAACCAGGTATTGGTACTTTTGGCAGTGTGGGCAGGTGCCAAGTTCTGCTGGAAAATGAAATCAGCATCTCCATAAACCTCGTCAGCGGAAGGAAGCATGAAGTGCTCTAAAATGTCCTGGTAGACGGCTGCGTTGCATTATTATAATAAATATTACTCCTATTAACATTGTTTTTATATTCATTATTATTATCGTCATTATTATCACAGGTCAGACACATCACTGTGACCTTTAACCTTTTAGTAGGTGATGTGTGACCAGAGGAGTGGACAGACACGTTACCATGGCAACTGACCTCAGATCCCAGATTATACGATTATTAATGTGACAAATCACCGGGATTAGAGACGAGATAAATCCTGATAAACACACACTCACAAAACCCAAACAAACACACTCGCAAATACACAAAGAACACACAAAAACATACAACAGACTGAGCCTTGAAAAATTACATTCATGTTGAAAATATTTTCTCACCGTTCAAGTCAAAATCCACGTCCATCATCTGACAGTGTGTCTCTGTGAGTGTGTAGTGTGTGTTTGTCAGTGAGTGTGTAATGTGTCTGCGAATGTGTAGTGTCTGTCTGTCAGTGTGTAGTGTGTATCTGTGAATGTGTGTCTGTCAGTGTGTCTGTGAATGTGTAGTGTGTGTCTGTCAGTGTGTAGTGTGTATCTGTGAATGTGTGTCTGTCAGTGTGTCTGTGAATGTGTATCTGTGAATGTGTAGTGTCTGTCTGTCAGTGTGTAGTGTGTATCTGTGAATGTGTGTCTGTCAGTGTGTCTGTGAATGTGTAGTGTGTGTCTGTCAGTGTATCTGTCAGTGAATGTGTAGTGTCTGTCTGTCAGTGTGTAGTGTGTATCTGTGAATGTGTGTCTGTCAGTGTGTCTGTGAATGTGTAGTGTGTGTCTGTCAGTGTGTATCTGTCTTGTCTTACCTTTGTGGGCGGAGACAGAAGGGGCTGAGGTCACATGCAAAGTGTATCTTAGCAACCAAACGGTACAAGTCTCCGCCCTCTCTGCCAGAAGAAGAGGATGAACCTGAAGAAGAAGAAACAAAATGTCCACTTCCTGTATCACTGTGACACATTATTGTGAAGGGCTCACATTAGAGACAGGACTCCCTCCACGCTTTCAAAATAAAAGTATCTCCTTCCCTTTAAAGGCTTTTAATGTGAAAAACCTGAGAAATGTGGAGGTGTAGCTTCACATGATGAAGATGATTTTTTTCAGATTTATTTATTTATGTATTTCGTACCTCCAGGTTGTTGAGCAGCAGTAATTGTGCGTCTGACAGGATGCAGAACATTTTACTCCACACGTCAGGCTCCGCCCTCTGACCACATGACAGCCAATGAATGGAGGCGCTCTTTAGCTCTGTGACATCATCACAACACGTCACATGACACAGAAACAGTAGAACTCCTTAATAACTATAACGACAAACAACTGATAATAAACAATCAAATGTTTGAATCAAAGTTTACAAACTTTTTATAAACAGTCACTTATCTAACTTTTTCTGGTCATTTACGATATTTTATACAGTTGAAATCTACAAACCTTTGAAAAGTTTATGAACTTTGAAACAGTTGAAATTCACAATGTGCTGTGTTGCTCTGCACAGGTGCTTCAGCATCTGCTTCTACTGTTCCTCCACCCTGACGTTATTACACTTCACGAGTATGGTCAGGTTACCCAGATTATCAGAGGTGGGAAGTAACGAAGTACAAATACTTTGTTACTCTACTTAAGTCGATTTTTCAGGTATCTGTACTTTACTTGAGTATTTACTTTCCTGACGACCTTTTACTTTTACTCTGTACATTCTACTCCTTACATTCTCAAAACTGACTTGTTACTGGTTTAAACCTCCACAGATTTCCCGCACGTTGCCCCTGCCTCGGAAGAGGCGCAGGCCCGGCGGCGTGTGCCATTGGGGGGGCGGCACGAGACCCTAAGCATCCAGGTTGGTCAGGCTGCCGTGGTCGACCGAGGTCGAGCGGCTGTACCGGTAATGATGCTTCCGCATGTTCACGTACGGAAACCTTGATACGACTTTGACTTCCTCTAGAGCAGGGTGCCCACACTCTATAGGCTTGTGAGCTACTCTTGAAATGACCAGCTCCACAAGATCTACCGACCAAATGATGTTGGTATCCACCGCCGCCACGCCCCCCCGCCCCGTACATAAACAAACTGAAATAACAACCAATGAATGCCTTCGCTTTTGTGGTCAGTTGTGAGTAAATGACTGCTGTCCGGACAACTGGGATTTTAGTTCCTTCACCTTTCTCAGCTCGCTTTTCGGAGGGAAGTCAGTGTCGTAGTTTTTGTGAACCGTCCGAAAATGCCGCGACTGTACCTCAATGGGCCGTCAGTAAATTAACTCTGAGAGCCGGAGCGTCCACGTGACTGCCTCATGACCAATCGTGCACGCGTGAGGCGATCGACCCGCACTACCTTCGCGATCGACCGGTCGATCGACCCGACGTATTGGGCACCCCTGATCTAGATAGTCGAGTTTGATCCGAGGACCTCACGAAACCATCGGTAGTAGCGACGGGCGGTGTGTACAAAGGGCAGGGACTTAATCAGCGCCAGCACATTCCCCATCCATTTACTCCCTGTAAAGATTGATCCAGGTGCTCATGCAGGACCTCGGTTCAGCTCAGTCTTTATTATTCTGTATGAAATTTAGCAGCAAAACTAGACTGTGTCCAGTGATTTAGTTTTCCTCTGTGCCAGCACTGTGCAGGTCAACAAACTCGTTTTGCCGAGTTATCAAAAGAGGCATCGTGTATCATTGAAGTTCAAATTCTTTTTTACTTTTGTACTTAAGTACATTTCAGACCCTGTACTTTCTTACTTTTACTTGAGTAAAGGAGATGAATCAGTACTTCTACTTTTACCAGTCGTTTTTTACACAAGTATATATACTTTACTTAAGTAAAGAATGTGAGTACTTTTGCCACCTCTGGAGATTATTCCCTTCATTAATGTTTTCTTTCATCTTTAAACACAGAGGAAGGAAATCTTTCTTTACTGTGACGAGCAAAAGTCAAATTGTGTTGTTGTGCAATAGTACTAGCCACTATATAGTGCTGTATATAGTAGTCACTATATAGTGCTGTATATAGTAGTCACTATATAGTGCTGTATATAGTAGTCACTATATAGTGCTGTATATAGTAGTCACTATATACAGCTGTATATAGTGAGCGGGTGATTTATGACAGTGTTCAGATGTGTCGTCTCACCTGTGTGACATCATCATCAACTCACCAATCACGTTCATCCAGCCCAGGTGCTGACACCTGGACATGTTTTTGACCAGCTCCTCCATGGCAACAGGCTCCGTCACACAGCAGAGAAATGCATGATGGGAAATCTACAGGATGACATCACTCACCTGTCTCGAAACACAACACCATCCTGAGACAGACAGACAGACAGGTAAACACACAGACACGTTCAGAGACAGACAGGTAAACACACAGACGCATGTAGAGACAGACAGGTAAACACACAGACACGTCCAGAGACAGACAGGTAAACACACAGACGCATGTAGGGACAGACAGGTAAACACACAGACGCATGTAGAGACAGACAGTTAAACACACAGACACGTCCAGAGACAGACAGGTAAACACACAGACACGTTCAGAGACAGACAGGTAAACACACAGACACATGTAGGGACAGACAGGTAAACACACAGACACGTTCAGAGACAGACAGGTAAACACACAGACACGTTCAGAGACAGACAGGTAAACACACAGACACGTTCAGAGACAGACAGGTAAACACACAGACACGTTCAGAGACAGACAGGTAAACACACAGACACGTTCAGAGACAGACAGGTAAACACACAGACACGTTCAGAGACAGACAGGTAAACACACAGACACGTTCAGAGACAGACAGGTAAACACACAGACACGTTCAGAGACAGACAGGTAAACACACAGACACGTTCAGAGACAGACAGGTAAACACACAGACATGTTCAGAGACAGACAGGTAAACACACAGACGCATGTAGGGACAGACAGGTAAACACACAGACACGTCCAGAGACAGACAGGTAAACACACAGACATGTAGGGACAGACAGGTAAACACACAGACACGTTCAGAGAGACAGGTAAACACACAGACACGTCCAGAGACAGACAGGTAAACACACAGACACATGTAGAGACAGACAGTTAAACACACAGACACGTCCAGAGACAGACAGGTAAACACACAGACACGTCCAGAGACAGACAGGTAAACACACAGACACGTTCAGAGACAGACAGGTAAACACACAGACACGTTCAGAGACAGACAGGTAAACACACAGACACGTTCAGAGACAGACAGGTAAACACACAGACGCATGTAGGGACAGACAGGTAAACACACAGACACGTTCAGAGAGACAGGTAAACACACAGACGCATGTAGGGACAGACAGGTAAACACACAGACACGTCCAGAGACAGACAGGTAAACACACAGACACATGTAGAGACAGACAGGTAAACACACAGACACATGTAGAGACAGACAGGTAAACACACAGACACATGTAGAGACAGACAGGTAAACTTACAGACACGTCCAGAGACAGACAGGTAAACACACAGACACATGTAGAGACAGACAGGTAAACACACAGACACGTCCAGAGACAGACAGGTAAACACACAGACACATGTAGAGACAGACAGTTAAACACACAGACACATGTAGAGACAGACAGTTAAACACACAGACACATGTAGGGACAGACAGGTAAACACACAGACACATGTAGAGACAGACAGGTAAACACACAGACACATGTAGAGACAGACAGGTAAACACACAGACACGTCCAGAGACAGACAGGTAAACTTACAGACAGGTAGACTCCCGTGTCTCTGTATCTTGTTGTTAGTCCAGTTAACCCGTCTGTCTGAGCACCCGTCTGTCTGATGGGACCCTTTGATGATTCACGTGTTGTTAACACCTTAATGGTTTTAACAGATTATCACCTGTCGCACACACAGGTTTGTGCAGCTTCCCTCATTCGGACTTTCTTTCATTGTGGAAAACAGTTTCTTTAACATTAACCAGGACCAGTTCATGACTAACTCAAACCTCATTTACCCTCAATTCACCTCCGACCTTGAGCAAGAGGTCAAGTGTCACCAGTACCGAGCTCTGGTCCCCAGGAGGGATTCTGGTCCTGACAACGTCAGTGTTCATACTGGAACAAAAACGTGTATGTACACACACAGAGGGATCAAAGGTCAAGAATCATCTTTTATTCCAGAGAAAGCTGGCAGCTGATTGGTCAGCTGAACAGACAAATAGTCACATGATCACAACAACCATCCAATGGTAAGGGAGCGTGGTTACCATGGCGGCGAGGAGGAGGGTTAAAGTGACAGAGTGACAGCTCAGAGACTGTTAGCACTATTAGCACTGTTAGCATTCTAAACAATGGGCTGTTAGCTATGAGCTAACATCAAACTTGATCTAATTTACATGAACAAAACACAGCTCCTGATCACTGATCAATTATCAGTTTCTTTTGAAGTTTGCATAGATACTGAATGTTATAGTGCAAGAACACAGCTCTGGGAGGCTGGGATTTGTAGTTTATCGTTTTGGTAGTTTTGGTATAGGAGCTTTGATCTCGGCAGTCGGTCACAGGTAGAAAGTGACGGTAATTTTAACAACGCATTAGAAATACCTGATGAGGTCACCAGAGATGTTATTAACTGTGAGGACACTGTGCTGTCTGACAGCCAGAGGGCGCTATAGCAAACTACAGGAGCCACTGACCGTTTACAAATAAGAACAAACATGTTTAAACTCCTGAAAACACACAATGCAACACTACTGAGTGTGTGTGTGCCTGTTTATACACAAACACTTTATTTTCAACTTTGACTTCTGATTCCTCCAAACACATGAAAAACATCAAACAGGTTTACAGGGACACGTGTCTGATACAGGTTTACAGGGACACAGTAGAGAGGTCTCAGACGCTTGACAGATGTCTGAGGGAACAGACTGAGGACTATAGCGAACAGGGTTTTGTGAGGACATGTTTTGATGTTGGGAACATGTCATCATTATCATGGGAACAGATGTTCTTTCATTATCTATTTCTGTCAAATAAAAGACGTCAGTGTTCTTAAAAACATTGACTAAAATCAACGTCCCTGTAACCAGGAGATGAGTTGGGTGGATCGTCGTCATAGAAATACGACTAAATGAGCTCTGTTTTCGACCAATCAGTAGAACCAGTGAGTGGAGGAAGAGGAATCAAAGCGTAACAGGAAAACGTCCTAATATGGTGTTGTCCCCTCCCACTCCAGCAGGTACTGGACCGTCCCCTGTGGAGTGATTCGTCGAGCCAACACCTGGTACCTCTCCCCATTGGTCAGTCTGCCCGCCACTCCAAAATACGAGGAAATGGATGAGTGGAGCTGGGAGGGGTTGGAAAGGAAATGGGAGGAGTTTGATGATAGATGGGCGTGGGTTATAGCTTCTGGATCCTCCAAGATCCCAGTAAGCTCCTCCCCTGCTTCGCTGCGACTGGCCCACTGGCTGTAGCTAGGTAACTTCCTCTTCCTGCTGCCCACCCTCCTCCTGAGGTCAGAGGTCGACTTGTTAAACACTCAGTAAAATAGGGCATAATGATGATGAAGATAGTTAGTTAACATTAATATAACTTTAGTAAACAATAAGTTAACATTAGTTAATGAATCGTTTTGGTTAGTATTAGTAAGCATTAGATAACATTAGTTAACATTAATTAACGGTTAGTTACTGTTATAAAAAACAAGTAATGTTAATTAACATGAGTTAACGTTTAATTAAAGTAAGACGAAATGAGTGAATATAAGTTAGTAGTATTACTTTACAGTCTACTAAGGGTTAGTTAATAGTAGTTAACAGTTAGTTAATGTTAGAAAACATGAGTAATGTTAGTTAACATGAGTTAACGTCAACTTTAACATTGAATGGTTTGTTTAGTGTTTGTGAACATAAGTCAATGATAAGTTGATATTAGTTAACTGTTAGTTAACACAAGTTAACTGTTAGGTAACGTCAGTTACCTGAGGTGGTAGGAGGCGCTGGTCGTAGCAGAACCTGAAGTGGAGGCGTCAGTGGAATCCTGATCAATACTGACGGTTCTACTGGAGGAGTTGAGGACATCAAATCTGATCAGCTCACTGATTATTGGAGGAGTTAATCACATGGTGCCAGTGATCAGATGATTATTTATAATTTGAAGTGTATTGATTGGTCTCACCTCTTGAGGCTCTGCAGTTCATCCAGGGTGAAGTCGAAGAAGTTGGCCATGTGGTGGTTGGACGTCCAGCTGCAGGACGACTCGTTCTACAAACAACACAAACAAACTTTTTGTCTCTTGATCTGACACTTAGAGGAAACAGAAGAAAAAGAGTCTTACGTTAGGGATGGCGTCTTCGAGCAGCCACTTGGACTTCCTCCTCTTCCTCTTGGCTGAAGCACTGAACACAAACACAGCACATTGGCGTCATATGACTGAGCAGGTCAGGTAATGGTGTTCCCACACTGTCACCATGACAACTACCTGTTTCTGTCAACACCGTTCTTGAGGCTCTGGCCCCCTTCATTTTGAGCACGCTCAGGAAAAAGCTTGGAGGGGGGGTTAGGCGGAACTCTGGTCCTCAGACGAAAGATGCACTTCCTCTTCTTTATCTCCTTCCCACAAAGAAACCTGCACAAGAGAACCAGGAGCCTGTACTACGAAGCAGAATCTGCAGTTATCGGGGTAACTATCATGGAGTTGTCAGTGCTACGAAGCTCAATCACCATGGTAACTTATGCTGAACAGCTAACCTGCTCAAGGTTAAATTGGCAATAAGCTGGTGAGGATTGTTAGAGTCTCTGAGGAGGACCAGGGTCTTCAGAGACCCTCAAGATCGTTTGAGCTCATCTGATGAGTTTCTGAAAGATCTAATGATAAACCTTTGTCAGCTGCTGGAGCCGAACAGAACCAACCTGACACGTAGGAGCAATTGGCCTCATTCACCAATTTCTTCTTAAGAATTTTCTTAAACTTGTTCTAAGAATTTTTCAGATTCATGACACGTTCTTAAACTGCAGACCACGTCTGTGTTATAGACACATATATATTTATATATGCCATGTCTTCATAAGTTGAAAGCACGCGCCAGTTTTTCCTAATTAGTAACGCCCCACCAATGCCCATAAAAGGTCATGAGACTGCAGGAACACAGAAATCACAGAAACTGAAAAGAACATTTCAGAAGGAACGATTGAATGAAAATCTAAAGTGAAACATGGAAAAACAACCATTCAGTGCAAGCTGTAACAGGAGGACGTTTCATAATCGAAGTAAAAAAATGTTTGGATCTCAGAGAGTTATCTGAGCTGGAGCATCACTGGAAACGCAGAACTGCAGGTGAACCCTCAGCTGAGCATCTACTCGACCTGAGTCTGACGGGACCATCAGGACACGTTGGTTCATGTTCTGAATCATATTCTGGTTCAGGTTCTGCTCGGTGCTCACAAAGGGATCTCTGATTCCAGACCTGGGTTCAGCGAAGTTACATCTCCTGAGACATCTCTGGTCTTACAATAGAAATAAACTCTGTTTTCGGGAATTGCAAACACTTGAACTAAAAGCTGTAAAACAGTAATGCAGTTAACCTCGACCCTTTTATGTGCACATGCTCATATCTAGAGGAAACCCAGAGTTAACTTAATGAGTTGATAACCAGCATCATGTGACCACTTAGCCTGACTGTGATTGTTAGTGGATAACTGAAAGAATGGATATGTTGACCCAGGTGAATCAGGGATAATGCTGCAGCTGTGTGGCTCTTACTTGCTCTTGTATTTGTTCAGGGCATCCAGAAGGTGCTGCCCCCTGTCTGCTGGAAGAGTATTTGACAGCTACACAACAAAGACACAAACAAACAAGAGTTACTTTAAGTTAGTTTGATCCAGGTCTAGCTTAGTCTGGTCCTGGTCTAGTTTGACTCAATTTGTCACCTTTCCGAGCTGTAGATGTTCCCAATTGGCGGAAACAAAGGCGAGGATCTCGTCCAGCTCGAAGTATTTTTTTTTGCTGCTGACGGACAGGTTGTAGAGAACCAGATGAACCAGATCCACCCACCTGAGAGACAAACGACGGACGTACTCTGTCCCCTTACTACAGACCGAACACAGGAAGAGGTAGAACCTGTGGAGAGTCAGACAGAGGACAGGTGAGTTGTCAGAGGACAGGTGAGTTGTCAGAGGACAGGTGAGTGTCAGAGGACAGGTGAGGTGTCAGAGGACAGGTGAGGTGTCAGAGGACAGGTGAGGTGTCAGGTTACCTGTCTCCAAACATCATGGACTCGTTCAGACTCTGGATACAAGCTTCATGGAACCACTGCTGACACCTGAAACACTGCAGCATCTTCAGATACCACCTACACACACAGACACACACACGTGTGATCGACAACAAGCTTCATCATCATTGTGACACACTGGACACCGATGACATCATGTGATGAGTCAGTATGTGCTCGTCTGTAATTGGTGGAACTCACTCTCCGGGGCCTCCACAGTAACAGTAACACTGCTGCTGATTGGTCCGGTGCTGAGAGTCCCAGTCCAGTGAGTCCAGATCGTACAACAGCACCTGCTTCATGGCTGACAGAGCTTTAGCTACTGGACCTTTCTTTAGAGCGCCCCCTTTCTGTGAGGAGGACACACACCGTAAGTTTAAAGATGAAGAGATGATGATGGCGTGTGTATGTATGTGTGTGAAGCTGCTTTCAGACCTGAACTGAAGTCTGGAGGTTCTCTGGAGAAGGTGCATGTGTGAACACAAATTTCTGATTGAGAGCCTCCGGCGTTTCTGCAGACTTTCTCTGTCCGGCCCCTGATATAAATTCCGCAGAAAGTCTGGGGGGGGGGAATTTATACTTTATACTTTATACCAGGAGGTCAGGAGGAGAAAGTAGAAACTCTGACATTTGTGTTCACACATGATCCTTCAGAGAAAATACAGAGGATCTGCAGACTTCATATCTGAAAGCAGCTTGTGTGTGTGTGTGTGTGTGTGTGTGTGTGTGTGTGGTGTGTAAATACCCTGACAGCCAAAGCAAACACACAGCGTCTACAGAACCAGGGACTGAGGATGTTGCTGCCCTCTACAGGAGGAACATGACACTGCTGATGGAAACCTGAGAGAGAGACAGACGAGCAGACAGACCCAGAATATTAAGACAAACTAGTTCAGTCCCTGTTGTAAATATTGTGTTGATGCTTCAGAATTATTTATTGTCATAAGTGAGTCATCCTCAAACTCTTCTACAATATTCTGTCACTTCTATTGTTTGTGTGCAGAGCTTTTTATAAACAGTCTGTGGTGTAGAGTGAAGTGAGAAAATGTTTTGTTCATCCTACCTGGTTTATCTGCAGTGAAAAGTTTATAGACAATGTTTCTCACAAGGTTCCTATGCAAGTTTGAATGATTCACTATTGTTGATTGTTGGACGAAACACATCCCCCCCAGCTGCTCTCTCCTCTGCCTTCTCTCTCACCCACACACCCAGACCCACTGGTAGGGCTGGTGGTTCAGGTTTACTCATCCGCTGTCACATTGTACCCCACTGTCTTTTGAATTTCATGCTGTGACATTTACTCATCTGGTACAATTAACCATTGTTGTTCTCTCCCGTCCACCAGGTCCTTTGGGAGTTTTCTTGGAAAAATTAGACGTCGTCCTCTCAAACTTCCCAGGAAATGGCCCTCCACTTATCCTTCTGGGTGACTTTAGCATCCAGACAGAGAAGTCATCTGACCTCTTACTTTTACTTTCTTCCTTTGCTCTCTCACTCAGTCCTTCCAGAAACTGCTCTCCTCTCACCTCACTGTAACCCTACTTCATGTCTCTGACCACTTCTATATCTCGTACTCTCTCAAGCTGACAACCCTACCACATCAACAGACTCTGGACCTGCTCCCTCTCTCCCTCCTCTCTGACCTCCTCTGTCTCATCTCCCTTCCACTGACTCTCTCACTCATGCATCCTAACTCTGCCACAGACTCTCTCCTTTCTCCTCTGTCCTCCTCTCTTGATTCTCTCTGTCCTCTGACTTCACGCCGGAGCCCAAGTCGTCCCCAGCTCCGTCTGACTCGAGCCGACCGAGCCACTCTGCGAGCATCACAAAGGAAATGGTGAAAATCTAAACACCCTGACGACGAGCTGCTCACTGATCCGTCTCTTTCTTTCTCTGTCACTATTTCAGCAGCCAAAAGATCTTTTTACCAAACTAGAATTCAATCCTCATTTTTTCGAACCCCAAAAAACTCTTCTCCATCTTTTCCAACCTCCTTGACCCCCCCAAATATATTTTCCTACATTATAGTAGACACTGAAAATTATAGTCGGGGGGTTAGGACATCATGATGTTGGCTCAAATCACACACGCAACAGTATTTCTTATCCGATTACTCGATGGAATAATCAATAGAATACCTGATTACTAACATAATCGATACTAACACCAGATAAATGTTTGGTGCACCATATCTGTGATTTATTAACAAACACACAGAGACATATATATATACACAGTATATATGACAATACTCTCTACCTCTGTCTGTCGCTCTCTCTCTCTACCTGTCTGTCTGCCTGTCTCACTCACCAATCCCACACTTCCCACAGATGAGGATCTGGTTGGTTGGATTTGATTGGCCATCAGAGTTTGGCCCCACCCCACGACACACGGAACATCGAGGCTCCTCCCCCGGCACTCCAGCTGCAATGTGATTGGACAAAACATTCTGAGTCACAGAGCAAAGAAAGAGTGAGACAGAAAAGACGACATGATGGAGAATATGTGTGTGACTTTCTGTCTGTCCACCTGTCTCCCTCTCACCGTGTTGGATGTCCTTCCACAGAACCCAGAACTTGGAGTTATCTTCGAAGGTGACGAAGCAGCTCTGTCTGGACGAGCTCACCTGTCCAATCACAGCAGAGATTTATAATCACAGCAAAAGGACCAATCACAGCAGAGATTTACGAAAACCAATCAAAGCACGGAGTTGAACAACAGCCAATCACAGCAAGTGTGTTTAAGTGTGTGTGTTTTAGTGTGGGTCTATGTGTGTGAGTTTTTTAGTGTGGGTCTATGTGTGGTTTCAGTGTGTGTGTGTATATATGTTTGTTTCAGTGGTGTGTTGGTTTCATGTGTGTGTTTGTTTCTGTGTGTGTGTGTGGGGGGGGGGGGTTTCAGTGTGTGTGTGTGTGGGGGGGGGGTTCAGTGTATGCATCTGTGTGTGTTACCCTCTGTATCTTGCCCAGGTAGTAGAGTCCATCTGACCAATGACAGAGGACGAATTGTCCAACAGTCAGACTGGACCCCTCCCCTTCTTCTTCATCAAGACTCCGCCCCTTCTGACATACCCCGCCCCCTGG
>CM031678.1:27930342-27987206 GCA_006182925.3 Reinhardtius hippoglossoides
AAAGACAATACAGGATGACGAATATGAAGCTGAAAGTTTAATCTGAAAACAGCTCCACCTGCTGGAATAACTTCTTTGACCAAAACGGGTTAGAATTTTTACAGAAAAGATCAGGGAATAAATAAATTAAGTGTTTTACCACAATGTGATTTTTACAAGGATAGTGAATAATAAATATGACAGAGTGCAGCGAGTAGAACCCTTTCTCTCTGGAGTTCCACTTCTTCTGAAGCCAAACTCTTGACAATCTGATTGTTTCTGGAAAAATTATGAAACCTCTTTGAATATCAAGTGAAACAAATGATACCATCGCAGTCAACAACTTTATTCTCAAACAATTACGACTTTAGTTTTCTTTAAAGTGTTTCTAATCCTCCATCATCAGTTAAACATTAACCCACAGGTTTGTTTCGAGTCAGAGTCCAGGTTCAGGACTCGGAGGTGAGAGAGTCCAGGTTCAGGGTCAGAGTTCAGGACTCTGGTCTGGCATTGGGCCGGATCTTCATTTCGGTGAAGCGGAGCGAGTACTGCCAGCCCGTCCAGCTCGACCACTCCACACCGTCAGCGTAGGAGGCGTGGCCTCCTCTCAGGTATTGCCCGTTCAGGTTGGAGGTGTGACAGTTACGGTACCACCACGCCCCCTGGTAGTACGCTGCACAGTTGTTCTCCGACTGGTCCTGGTCCCTGTCTTTGGTGGTGAACCGCATTCCAGAATGCTTCAGGAGGGAGTCACCTGGAGAGGTCAGAGGTCATCTGTTGGTTCTGTAGTACAGTGTTCAGTACAATGTGTAGGACTGCACTAGTAGTACAGTAGTAGAAGTACCTGCAGTTCCAGAGAACTGGTCGACGGTCAGCGGGTATCCGTCCTCCTCTGGATTCACTGAGTCTCGACCGACAGAAAAATCGGCGTAACGAGCGAACGCCGTGGCGTTATCAAAGTCAGCCATGTCGATACGTAACTCTACACCACCTGACCTGGTGAGGGAGTAGATCCTCTGTAGACCTGAGAGACAGACAGGTGGAGAGACAGACAGGTAGACAGACAGAAAGAGCGTTATGAGCTCTTCATCTTTTTGTTTTAATTTACATGAATTTAACTAGTTCACTTAGTTAATTAGTAAACTTAGCAGGGCCATGCCTCAACAACACCTCTCACTACCTGTCAATCAATAACCTGGTCAACCACCATGCTCTGTTTGATTCTGCATGTTCAAGTGTAACACGACCACATCTCGTTCAGTCAGGATTTAGAATCATCACACGTAGAAACAGCTGTTAAAAGTTACTAATGACCTTTTCATGGCCTCAGATAATGGACTTGTCTCTATACTCGTCCTGTTGGATCTTAGTGCAGCATCTGACACCATAGATGTACTGATGTAGATCAGTGGAAGTCTTTATTATCAGGACGTCCCAGTGAGTCTGTGAAAAGCCTCCAGTTGGTCCAAGATGCTGCAGCACGAGTGCTGACAGGAACTAGAAGAGATCATATCACTGCTCTCAGCTTCTCTGCATTGGCTCCCTGTGAAACTTAGAATATCAAGATCCTGCTCCTCACATAGAAAGTCCTTCACAATCAAACCCTTCATATATCAAGGAGCTCATAACACTGTATCGTCCTCATATTCTGTATTTCTTTCTTTACTTTTTTTTGGGCCTGTATTTTTCGGATAGGATAGAGACCCTGTGAAGGGGGGCACAGAGAGAGTGGGGGAGGACATGCAGCAAAGGGCAGCGGTCGGAATCAAACCTTTGGAGCTCCTCCTCCTTCGACCCCTGGCCCGCCATGAACGCGACCCAATGTACTACTTTGCCAGTGTTGAATGGAGAGAGAGGCGTCAGTCATCGTCAATGCAGGAGCCCAATCCCAATAAGAACTAGAGAACTTTACAGAGGCGGGCGTGGCTTCTACGGCTGCCGGGTCACACCCAGTTTGGGAGAGCAACTCTTTTTCATGGTTTTCCACGTAACTTTAATACTTGCTGTTTTTTAAGCATTCAAATTTTTGTCTGGGTGGTTGATTTACACGTTGCTCTGTAGTGTGACAAACGATTTGTTTTTGCTTTATACAGTCTTTAAAACATATATTGATAATCATCCATCTGCTCAGTTATTTTATCAATAAGTGTGTACGTGTGTGTGTCTCACCCAGCCAATGTTCTTCTGTTGTTTGTCCGAAGCCGTCTCTGTATGCTTCCCAACCTCTGAAGAAATTAACAGAACCATCCTGCCTCCTCTGGATCACCTGCACACACACACACAAACACAGATTCAGCAAGTTCAACCAGTTTCCTTGTTTCAGTTCATGTGGTGACCAGCAGAAGGCGCTGCTGTTTGACTCTGTGTGTGTTTACCGTCCACCCTCCTCCGTCAGTTGTCATGTCACAGTAGACCATGAAGCCGTCGGGGTCATGTGTCGGAAAAACAGAATAAACTCCGTCCTGAGAGATGCCAGACACCATGACATCACTGCAGTCTCTGGGTCTGACCGCTAAGGGCGAGAGAGCATCACACACGGTAAGAGAAAGAGAAAGAGGGTTCTGTAGGAGTAGTTGTCGTTGTTGTGTAGTTGTGTACCTCTGTCGTCATTGTGTCTGTGCAGCTCTCCCTTCAGTCTCCTCAGACTCTCAGTCTCCCTCTGCAGGCTGAGCAGAGAATCACTGACACCTGTTGTTATCTTGGACATACCTGAGTGAACGTCCGTCAGCACCTGCACGGGTGAGGAAGAGGAGGACATTTACCTGAGGCTTTTATTTAGTTCATTTTGAGACTTCCTGGTACCAGGACTCACCTGTATGACGCGACTCTGCTCGCTCTGCAGTCCATCCAGTCGTTGGTCCAGAACACCTTGACCTCTTTTCAGCGAATCAGCTTCCACCCTCAGGTTGTGGGCGTGGCCTGATAACACCTTCAGCTCCTCGGCTAGTTTCTGGACCAGTCCTATCTCCTGCCAGTCGTCTGCGTTGTGATTGGTCAGCGCTCGCAGCACAGAGCTTTGCAGTGCTTCCCACCGCAGGAGGCTCTCACTGTAGTCTGGACAGTTGGGGTCCAGGAAGATGCTGATTGGTTCTCCTGCTGTGACACGGGACACTGTCACCAGGGCGCCAGACTCTTTGGAATTGGTGGAAATCACAGGTGAGGAGGAGACTCCGCCCCTGTTGACATGGCAACATTGAATCAGGTGAGACAGAGGGACAGACAGGCAGAGAGACAGACAGGCAGAGAGACAGACAGGTGTTACCTGCTGATGAACGGGAGAGGAAACTGGTTCAGGTACAGGATGGTGACTGTTGCTGTGACGATGGTTGCTATGACAATCAACACGATGACGAACCATAACAGGAAGCTGCAGCACATCTGAACACAAACACACATTCTCTTTAACATGTCAACATTAAACATTGCTGTTTGATTTTCATATGATTTCTACTTTAAATTGACTTTTCATCTTTTTAAATAAACTTTGAGTTTAAACTTGTGTATTAGTTCAGATTTAATCAGTGAAGTGAACAGCTGCAGCAGATTAGAGACGTGTTAATCGGACAGTTTAACTTTAGATTACATGTCTTCTCTCTCTCTCTCTCTCTCCCTCTCTCTGTCTCTCTCTCTCTCTCTCCCTCTCTCTCTCTCTCTCAGACTCGGATCGTACCATCTGCAGCTGCCTGTGGAGGAGGAGATACTGAAACTGACCTTTCTGTTTTATTTTGGTTCATTATTTCCCATCTCACTGTAACATGACACCTTTATGGCTTCTATTGTTTTATGCCATCTCTACTTCCTGTGATTGGTTCACTTTGCAAACCAACAGAACCAGGTTCAGTTTGATCCAGACCCCGAACACCAAGATTCCTTTGATCTCTCAAACTGCAGCTTGATGCACCACTTTTTAGTTTAACTGTTGATGAGCTCATTACTTCCTGGGTTCTTGGAGAGAACTCATGACCTAAGTAGAAAGTTTGGTTGCTGTCCAAAACATTAAAATGCTGATCATAAACCATGACCATAACACTTTGGGTTTAACCATCCATGTGAGGGATAAATTCAATATTGACTAAACCTGTTTTATCAAACCTCAGTTCAAGTTATCCAATCACACAGCTCCTGACATCAGAGTGGACATTAGCTAACAGGCTAACAGCTAACACAGCACCTGTTGGGGCTCACCTTGTGTTTGTTTGGCCGCTTGCTGTCGAGCTCTGAACTGCTGTTGTTCATGATGGTCCATCGATCGTTCACCATCATCCTGAAACACAAACAGGATATCCCAGGATTCATAGTGCTAGAACCTCTTCAATTAACCCTTCAATCTGAACTTCTGAACTGGACATTTTGAATCTCAGAAACCTTAAAGAACCTTTCTGCAGAGAACCAGAGAACCTCCACATTCCATCTCCTGAGGTTCTTCGTAAGACGATGACAGAACATGTGAATAACTTAACCTGTTTACAGTCTGGAGTAACGTGCAGCAGCTGGTCGTCAGTTCTCTGAGACTCTCAGTGTCTGTGTCTGTCAGCATCACTTTAATCTTACTGATTAACACATAGAGACTTTAAACACCTCATCACAGTCAAACGTCCCGTTCTAAAACCTCTGATTCTAAAACCTCTGATTCTAAAACCTCTGATTCTAAAACATCAGATTCTAAAACCTCTGATTCTAAAACCTCTGATTCTAAAACATCAGATTCTAAAACCTCTGATTCTAAAACTGTGATCAGTTCTTATCTGACCAACATTCGATTTATTGACATGTTAACAATTTAAATGTGCGTATCGGGTTAAACTTTATTTCATAGCGGGTTAGGGTTATTTACTTCATGAAACTTAACTTGTCTGTGTCTTATCATCACATAAAACATATACCATTCAACTGTTTATTAATGTTAGTTATAACATGTTAGAGTTAGTTATAAAGTATTTGGGTTAGTTAAAAAGCGTTTGGGTCAGTTGACCTGATATAAACTGATTTATCACCGTTCATAGTTTAAAATATTTTAATTTGTTAAAAAAAACAAGAGGAAATATATATATATATTCTTGCGATTTCAAATATCAATAGTTGTTTTCAACTTGTTATTTTTTCAAACATATGTTTTCTAACAATCATATATAAATAAATCATTTAAATCACATGTATGATTAAAACTTAAACATGTGATAAAATCAAAACCTCCAAAACATGAAGCATGTTATTGTTTTTAAATAAAACTCAGACAGGACGTCTGAGTGATCACTGATATCAACGATCAATTAAATTACCTGTCTGTCTTCAGGATCAACACGACCTCTGACGATAATAAAAATCCCAATTGAAAATGTATTTTCGAGTTAAAGCTTCATGACAAGTCGAGACCATCTGCTCTGCAGCAGGCGAGAGACTGAGACACAGAGAGGCCGGTGATAATCTGATCAGATTTAGTTCACAGTCTGTCACAGTGGTCAGAGTCACATGCCAACAACATGTTAACCCACACGTTAAAAACAAGCTGACAACATGTAGTTCAACACGCTAACATCGTGCTAACACATGGACTATGATCACAACAAGACTTCCTGATACACAACATGTCTCCTCACATCTTCTACCATCAGGAACTCCTCCGTTCATCTGCTCCTTCATCTCCATCAGACATTATGTATAAACACTTTAAACATTACAAACTGGTTCTTCTCATGTAGTGAATCCTGTTGATGTGTTGATGTGTTGTTGTGTTGATGTGTTGTTGTGTTGATGTGTTGTTGTGTTGTTGTGTTGACGTGTTGTTGTGTTGATGTGTTGTTGTGTTGATGTGTTGATGTGTTGTTGTGTTGTTGTGTTCAGTTCCATCAGCAGCTGTTGGACCTGTGTCCTGGGAGAGGATCCTCACGTGGGACTGAGCTTTATTCACTGATCACAAAGTTTCTGTTTGACTCTTGTTGAGTGAAGAACAGAGGAAGTTGCTCCTTGTTAACCCTAACCCTAACCCAGTTTATCAGTTAGGGGAGGAAGGGTCCTTCAGTCCTTGTGGACCCTTCCTCATCCTTTTGTGATTTTTGACCTCCAGTTTTCCATAGTTTGAAAAATCTTGATAGTTTGTTCATTTACATTTTGTAAATAAAGTTTACTGTCTGATTGAACTCAATACTTGGTTGGCGTCCTCATTTACATCGTGGTTACAAGGTTGAGACAGATTTTCATCTTCTATTTGTGGCCAAACACGATGTAGGGTAACAGACAGACAGACAGACAGACAGGCAGACAGGCAGACAGACAGACAGACAGACAGACAGACAGACAGGCAGACAGACAGACAGACAGGCAGACAGACAGACAGGCAGGCAGGCAGACAGACAGACAGACAGACAGACAGACAGACAGACAGACAGGCAGGCAGGCAGCAGACAGACAGACAGACAGACAGACAGACAGACAGACAGACAGACAGACAGGCAGGCAGACAGACACACACACACACACACACACACACACACACACACACACACACACACACACACACACACACACACACACACACTTTCCCGTATGTGAATCTATATGTTTTGTCTATTTATAGTGATGGGGGAGAGAGGGGCGAACGAGCAGTGGATATATATTAACACTGACTCCTGCTCTCTCTCTCCCAAGGGGTCCAAACAGTTACCATGGTGATGAGAAGCTGCCTGGTAACCATGTGACCCTCACAATACCTTAAACCCCCCCATCCCGACTCCATTTACCCCCATCCCCTCTGACATCACACTGAGATCTGACACTCGTTCGCCCCGACCTACATAACACAGAGGAGAGAGACAAGAGAGAGAGAGGACACAAGACGTCTTAGCAGCAGCTCGTAGAACTAGAACAAACAGAACCACAGATCAGGACAACGGACCAGGGGACCCAGCACAACAAGAACCACAAGAACAAACAGAACCACAGACCAGGTTGGGGACCTGACAAGGATCTAATTTAATTTGGTTTGTCCTACAGAGTCAAATCTGTGGACATCAGTGAGTCCTGATGGTTCATAGGTTCCGGTTCTGAATGAACTCATCTCGATCGTCTTTCTGCAAACGACAACACAGATATTTTCTAAGACACAGACCACCTGTCTCTTTGTCTGGTCTAGTAGGACCTGGTTTGCTCTGGTCTGGTTTAGTCCAGTTGGTCTTGGTCTAATCGGGTCCAGTCGGTTCTGGCTTGGTCTGGTCTTGTAGGATCCAGGCTGGTCTGAGGACAGTCAGGATGTTCTGGAAGAACACAGCATGGTCTTGGGACGATGCAGCAGGTGAAGTCGGTTATCTTCTTGACCTCAGGAAGACTCCAGACTCTACCTCAGATAAGGACCTGAACCACATCACCACCGCCGCCACAACCAGCAGCACATCCGCCGCTGGACTCACAGACCTGACTGAACACAGCTGGACCTGCAGCCCCCCCCTCAGTCTCGACATCTCCAACTCCTGCTCCGGTCCAACTAACATCTCCACACTCTTCACCAACCAACTCCTCACAAGCAGCAGCAGCGCGCAGCCACTGATGGTGAGTCAGCCCCCCCCACGTTCACATGACACATACATCTACAGGAACCAGACTCAGGACTGGACCTGGTGTTAGATCAGGGTTTGAACAGATGTGACCTTTGATGGATTTTATGCAGACGATGGTTCAGGTGAGATTCTGTTAACTAATCCTGTAACGATATCAACTTGCCAGCCAATCAGATCAGAGATATGGTGACCCCCCCACACACACACTGTTTGTGTGTTAATGTTTTTCTCATCAAAGATTCACATGTTATGAATTATAGAGTGAAGCTGCTTCCCCCACACACATACAGTACTCAACAAACATACTACACACATATCACACACACACACACACACACACACACACACACACACACACACACACACACACACACATACAGACACACACATACAGACACACACATGCTACACACACAAATATTATGAGCTCTTTAAAGGACAGTTCACTGAAAAATTTTAATTCATCATCTCCTCAGCACAATGATGGGGGGGGGGGGGAGTGTTTAGGGGTAAACTGAGTTGGAGCAGAATCTAATACAACTGAAGTAACTGGATCGACAACAGATACAAACACAACATGCCTCCATTCTGCTCCTGAGTAAATGTCCTGATATCTTCCTACTGCTGCATTCAGGGACCGTCAGACGTGCTATAGTCCGCTAGCTTAGCCACTTCTGGTGGATTCCAGAAGTGTTTTGTGGACTCAACCACTTCCCCCCCTCCATCATAGTGGTGAGTTTCATTTTTGGGTAAACTATCCCTTTAAGGTATGATGTTGCCATATTATTAATGTAGGTAAGGAGGAGGGTTTTAAACTCTCAATGTAACAGGAAGCCAGTGTAGTGAAGCTAACACAGGAGACATGTGGTCTCTGGTCCTGGTTCTCTGGTCCTGGTTCTCTGGTCCTGGTTCTCTGGTCCTGGTTCTCTGGTCCTGGTTCTCTGGTCCTGGTTCTCTGGTCCTGGTTCTCTTCAGGACACGTGCTGCAGCATTTAGGACAAACTGCAGAGTCTTTAACGACTTCCTGCTGGAGCCTGAGATAAGGAATTACAATAATCACGTCTGGATGGAACAAAGGCCTGGACTCGTTCTTCTGCATCTGTCTGAGACATGTCTGATTTTTTAGATGATGTGAAATGTCCTAGAAATGTGATTTAAATAAGAATCAATGGACAAATCAGGATCAAAGGAAACTCCGAGATCCCAGATTACATTGTTCTGGTTTTATTGACGGAGTTAAACTGGGTGTCGTCCACATAGCAGGTGAAGTTTACAGAGTGTCTCCTGATAATGTTTCCTAGTTGAAGCATATATATGCTGAATAAAACTGGGCCGAGCACAGAACCCTGAGGAACACCATGATTAACTTTGGTGCGCACAGATGACTCATCATTACTTCCATCATTGAAATAGATCTGATGTTATGATGTCACATGATTATGAGATGATCACATACACATGATGAGCCTAAGATCAGAATCTTATTATCGAGTATGATCCTATTCAGATCAAAGTAATTAGAACATACTCTTCCTCAGTAATGCAATGCATGCACATATACTATTATTTAGACTATTTTGTTAATGTGGTTCAAAACAGAATATTGGTTTCCATGAAAATGTATCTGTTGATTCTTTGATGCATGACGGACTCTCTCTCTCTGTGGCTGTGAGGGCGAGCAGGGCCAGGTCCAGCACTGTGTGTGGAGCATTCACACGGGTGTGTGTGTGTGTGTTCAGGAAGTGTGTGTCTTATCGCAGGGATCCATCCAGTGTTTGTGTGTATGTGTGTTTCCTGCTATTCTTCTGCCTGTTGGTTCTCACACACACACACACTGCAGTCTGAAGTATGAAACTTCACACACTCTGTGTCAGATGGAGTCAGATCTGGTTCTGGTTTTGAGACCAAACTTGTTTTTTGTTCTTTTTATATCTGAACAAGTTTTAGACCTGGTTCTGGGTTTGATTTGGATTTTTGGACAGTCTGGATTTAAATTTCACCTGGATATGGTCATGTGAAGTCTACATCTTGATCAGATGTGGTTTTAGACCCAGTCCTGTTTTAGATCTGGACCTGGATCAGGATTAGAACCAGAGATCTGAAGATGCACACGATCCACCGTCTGTGTCGAATCTGCATCGGACAGAACCTTCCTCAGGTGTGTGTATGTGTGTGTGAGTGTGTATACGTGTATGTGTTTGTATGTGTGTATATGTGTGTTTATGTGTATCTGTGTTTGGTATGTGTGTGTGTTTAAACATGTATGTGTGTGTATATGTGCAGTGTTGAGTTAGATCACACTTAAAATGAACTAATTCACGTTCATTTGTTCAGTTTTTTATTGAGATGATGTAGACGACAAACTTCGGATCATGTGTTTAGTTATTAATCGATGGAGTCGGATCACGAATCCAGATCCTCACTTTAACTCTGAGTCCTGACTGTGAGCGTCTCGTGTTGGACTGAGTTCACACATTATGTTTTTCATGATGTTTAAATGCAGCCTCAGAAACTCTGGAATCAAACCAACACTAAGTGACTTCATGTGCTGATCAGGTCCTGATAACTAGTGATGGTGTGTATTAGTTAGAGTGAGGTCAGAGTGGTGGATGAAACAGAAATAGCTAGTGTGTATGAGTGTGTGTGTCTGCAGAGACAACATGCGGCACGTGGTAAAATGGAGTCATAAAACGTGAGTGTCGTTTACTCTCGCTGGAGTGACGAGTCACGTTCATCATTTGTAACCTGATTCGTTCAGTTCAGCATTCACACAAAATATAAACCTTCATGCATAACACTGTGTGTGAATATGTGTGTGAGTGTATGTGTGTGTCTATGTTTGTGTATGTGTGTGAGTGTATGTTTGTGTATGTGTGTGAGTGTATGTGTGTGTATGTGTGTCTGTCGTTAAACAAACTGTTCAAACAGTTTGGTTGATGAAAGTTTTCTCTTTTTTCGTCTCCATGGTAACATGACCTTCTCACCTGGTGGCAAACTGTGGTTCTGCCTCTGTTCTTCTGTGGTTTTCTCTCAGTTATTCTATGGTTCTTCTGTCTCTGATCTATGGTTCTGTCTCTGATCTATGGTTCTGTCTCTGTTCTTCTAAGGTTCTGTCTCACCATCCAAAATGAACACAGAGGTTTTTCAGTTTCTGATGACTCTTTAGTGTGTGCTGCCTGGTGTTCTGTCTGCAGGCAGGTGATGCTGTCGGTTCTAAACAGCCTTAGACACCAGTTTCAGGGCAGAGACCATGTTCTGTCGGACCCGATCCAGTAGAGAACAATAGTGTTTAAATACCTTCACCCCAGGGCTCGTCTCCTCAGGCTCAGTTTAATTTCTGCCTTCCAGTCTGCACTCAAGAACATTAAACATCCTTTGTGTAGAGAAAAGTTTTGACCTTTTCCTTCGAGCGTCATGGAAACCAAAGCTGAGAGCAGCGCCACCTGCAGGACGGAGGCTGCACTGCAGCACACACACAGAAACTAAACCTATTTCATCGTTTGATTCCTGCTAAATAATCAATACTTATTGATTGAATGTATTGAAAAGATGAACATATTGATTAGATGAATGTATTGATTTGACGTGTTGACACTGAACTATTTTGATGCTTGAAAATATTTCAGTTGTTCAGTTAAAAACTGCTCTACATTTGTCCTGAGGGGGCACTGTCTGATCAGCTGACAGCTTCTTCCTGTTCTCTCAGGTGAACATCGTACGAGGAACAGATGGATTTGGATTCACAATCTGCTCCGACTGTCCAGTAAGAGTCCAGGCTGTCGATCCTGGTGAGAACCACACACCTGAGCAGAGTCATGTGATCTACAGCTCCTCTGATTGGCTGTCTGCAGTGTTCGGTTCTAAGTGGCGTCAGATTTAGTTGATTGTCTGTTTCTCTGCAGGAGGTCCAGCTCATCAGTCTGGACTCCGTCAGGGAGACTTGGTCCTGCAGCTGAACGGACTTCCTGTAGAAACCTGGAAGTGTGTGGAACTCGCCCACACCATCAGGTAACCCCGCCCCCTCACAGCCTGACCCTGCACCTGCTGACACCAATATTTATTATCTGACTTTTGGACTGATCAGGCCCCGTACTGACATCGCTCAGTCAGCTGTTTCACAGATTATCTACCTGTCTGTCTGTCCCTCTACCTGTCTGTCTGTCCCTCTACCTGTCTGTCTGTCCCTCTACCTGTCTGTCTGTCCCTCTACCTGTCTGTCTTTTCAGGACTTGTCCGTTTCAGATAGTGTTGGTTGTGTGGAGAGGTTTACCTGACCTCATGGCAGGAAGTGAGGTCAGGACACACAACACTTTGCTCGGCCCACGGACACACAACACAGTGAGTCTTCATTAAATACACACAAACATAGCAGGTGTGAGAGTAAAGCTAACGGTCGTCATGGTAAGCTAATATTCGTCTGTCTCCTAGACGACAGGCAGAAAATTGTTGCCTCACCCTGCCCACAGTAAACAGGATCGCAGACAGGGTCAGAACTCCGTGGTCCGCGCCAGTCTTGCGGCTCTGGGTTCTCTGTGGAGGGACAGGAAGCACGAGAATGAGGAGGAAGAACAGGAAGTGACTGAGTACTCCTGCAGCAACACTACACTAAAGGGCACCCGTGTGACATCATCAAATGGAGACAATTACATCATCCTGTCACCTGTCAATCCAGGAGCACAAGTGAGTCTGAGCCAGGACGTAGAACATAGAACCTTTCACTAGAATTAGAGAACTCGGTTTCCAGTAGAACTTTGCAAATAACCTTTCACCTGAACAAGAACGTCACTGACATCATTAAAACTCAACTTGACCGAGAGAACCGCACAATATTCTAATGGTAGTATCTATCACTGAAACATAAATGATTGACCCCTGGCCTCACCTACAACCTCATCTAACCCAAAGGACAAAACTGAGAACTCGGTCAGACAGAACCGAACCAGATAAGTTCTTCTCTTACTGCTAACACCCCCATAGAAACAGTCACACAGAAAAAGAATGTCAGTGAAAAGAACCATTCCCATGTTCCGTCTCTGTTTCAGCACCTGCATCCAGTTTGTCATGACAGGAACGCGACAATCAGTACGTTCTCCGATCTAAATATTGATTATCCTAAACATCGATCAGTATATTAATTATTCATTTATATATTTGTGTCATTGATCACCAGGTCCTTTGTACCGGACTCACCCCAGCAGAGGTCAGAACCTTCTCCACGACCCTCGACCTGAGTCGGCACAGCAACTGTTTACAAGCCGCACTACCACCCTACCCCTGCCCCTCTCCTCCTCTTCTTCAGCCACGCCAAATAACTATGGCAACTACCAGAACTGCACCATCGTCCAATCACATCTGCCGTGCTCTTCTTATGAAAGCTACATGACACTGGCACCAAAAACTCTCATCTTCCCCATCTTTGTCCAGGTTAGAACCTTGTACCTTTAACCTAAGTCAGAACCAGGCCTCATATCAGAACCAATGATCTTTAATTTCAACGTCTTTTTCTACATCGGAACCTTGAATCTCACACTGAACCGATCTAAAGCCATTTTCAGACCTGACCTCAAGGTAAAATCCGGAATTGTCTTTCCCAGCTGAACAACACAGCAGCAGGTTTCCTCTCACAGACTCGTTCACAGCAGCATCAGATCCTCCTCCTGGTTCAGGTGAGAGGTGGAGCAGCCGGGTGCAGCAGACAGAGACAGGAAGTGACGTATTAACTCCGTCATGTGATAGAAGCGTCATCACGCCACTTGCTCGCAGTTAATCTCCTGCTGTGTTCACAAATCGGATTGTTCTGACTTTCTGTGGACTTTATACCAGGAGGCCAGGCATAGAAAGTCTGCAGATAATCCAGAGGCTCTCAATCAGACATTTGAGTTCAGTGCATGTTTGAAATCAGCTTAATGGAGAACATATCCTACAATATCTTAGACATCCTGGAACCTGGAAGGGTATAGAGAACTTAAAGCTAACATGGAGCTTAATAACAAAATATTAGAAATAAAAACCCTGATTGAACTGTGGTGGCAATTTCTGTTTAATAATACACAATTATACATAATCGTACACTATCATACATTGTCATACGTTGTCATACATTGTCTCTCGGTAAGTTCAATTCTAACACCCGCAGGTGGACTCACCCCACACAGCCACCTAGTGTAGCATGTATAGAATGAGCACAGATCAAGAGGAGAGTCAGATTCTTATACATCATAAGCCCCTCCCTGCGAAGAGCAAAAGGTATCTTCAGCCTCTTGATGTCTGACCAGGGTGAGCAGACATCCTGTCTCCCTCTCTGTGCGAAACCCCTGGTGTGACTTCTGGTGTGAGACAATCTGTCTCCGAGATCCCCTATCTTCACTTCAGACACACTAAGTAAACCCCTGCGGTGACCATTTCTTCTGCAACTTTTGTAGTTAGTTAAACCATGAGAAACACACTTGTTCATACATTCTTCTACATATGTCTGTTTCATCTATTAATTATAACACAAATATAAAAACTGCCAATACAGAACCTTAAATTTAACCCCAAAATTTAGAAACAAAAACTGCTTTGTGTTTGTGTCTTGTAGATCAGAAATTAGAAATAGTTCAAGAGTATTTCATCTGATCAAGAGCATACACTGTAACCTCTACCCTGACCTAGAACTGACAATTCAATATTAGAGAATCTGTTTTAGGGTAGTAATTCTAGAAAATACTGAATAAAGTCAAGATCGCTAACTATCTAAACTGGAACATAAACTACGATATCCTAAAGCAGAATCAAAGCTTGAACCTTCTTTCTCATCTTAATTTTTCTAGAACCTTTGAGTTATAAACTCAGTCAGAGGCTGAAGTATGTACACTCATAGCCTTACACTCTTAGTTCGGACCCCAAAGCCGAGACTGAATACAGGTGTAGATAAATAAAGAGTTTATTGCTCAAAAAGAAGCAACGAAGAGCAGGCTGGATCCCAAGGACGGAACGAGTGCAGAGCACATGGAAGGAAAAAACTCAGTACTGCGGACACAGTGAAGTGTACAAAAATAAATCAACTCCGAAGAGTTGGGAACAAACATGTAGAGCAACCACCGAACAAGACGTAAACCTACAACAAAACCAAAACAAACACAGAATCAGTTCAACAACAACTCAACACCATTATCCTGAACTCAAATATTGAACCTAATGTATAATTGTTACAACCAAACTTTTCAAGTTTCATGTTCTAGCTGTAAATTCTGTTTACACATTTCTTGTGGATTGATGTTTAAATTGTAATTGTTGTTTGTATTTTCTGCTCTTGTTCTTGTTGACTTTAGCCTCTTGATCTGTGCAGCCCCGACAGAACCTTACTGATGTCAGAGGAAATTATTCTACACCAAGCTAAGCTGCTGCCTGCAAAGGTAACAGCTAACAGTACAGCTAATGTTGCAGCTAACAGTACAGCTAACAGTACTCACATGAGGCAGCGTGTGTGTCACTACATTGTGTGTGTGTGTGTGTGTGTGTGTGTGTGTGTGTGTGTGTGTGTTTCAGGTGACAGTGTTGATCTACAACGACCTGCTGCTGTTAACCAGAGAGGACGAGGTCGGCCGCTGTAACGTCCTCCAGAGTCCAGTGTTCCTGAACACACTGCAGCTCAGAGAGGGTAAGAATGTTGTATTATTGGGGTTAGGGGTTAGGGGTTAACCCTAACCCCTAACCCCTAACCCCAAGGTGTTGTGTTGTTGTTGTTGTGTTGTAGTGTCGTCAGAGCCCCTCCTCATCCACCTGGTGCAGTCGTCTCAGACGTGTTTTCGTTGCGCCTTCATACTTGAGTGTTTCAGCATCGACCAAAAGATCAGAATTCGTCTCTGCCTCCATGACAACATCCATCACCAGCTGGTCACCACAGAAATGGCGCCCAGTCACCAGGTACAGAAATCTAGTAAATTTTCACCTGTGACCTACGACCTCTTAATATTTATGGTCTTATTTTTTAGAAGGTTTGACCTTCTATGGAAAGAGCATTGAGACAATCTATATTGTTATTTGGGTCTATAGAAATAAAATTGAATTGTGACCTTTATGACCTCTGTGTCCTCTGTGACCTCTGTGACCTCTGTGCCCTCTGTGCCCTCTGTGACCTCTGTGCCCTTTGTGACCCCTATGACCTCTGTGCCCTTTGTGACCTCTGTGCCCTTTGTGACCCCTATGACCTCTGTGTCCTCTGTGTCCTTTGTGACCTCTGTGTCCCCTCTGACCTCTGTGTCCTCTGTGACCTCTGTGACCCCTGTGACCTCTGTGTCCTCTGTGTCCTTTGTGACCTCTGTGACCTCTGTGCCCTCTGTGTCCTCTGTAACCTCTGTGTCCTTTGTGACCTCTGTGACCTCTGTGCCCTTTGTGTCCCCTCTGACCTCTGTGCCCTCTGTGCCCTCTGTGACCTCTGTGTCCTCTGTGTCCTTTGTGACCTCTGTGACCTCTGTGCCCTCTGTGTCCTCTGTGACCTCTGTGCCCTTTGTGACCTCTGTGCCCTTTGTGTCCCCTCTGACCTCTGTGCCCTCTGTGCCCTCTGTGACCTCTGTGACCTCTGTGCCCTTTGTGACCCCTTCCCATCCTCCCCCTCAGCTCTCGCACCTCCCCTCAGATTTCGGTCTTCTCTCTCTTCATCAGTCGGACCTCCTCTATCGTTCGTCCTCTCCTTTCTCCTCAACTGACCCTCCCCTGCTCCCCCCCTCTTCCCCCTCCTCCCCCCTCTGTGACATCCCCCCCTCCCTCTCTCCCCACTCCCCCAGCTCCTCCTCCACTCCTCCTCCTCCCTCCTTCACCCCCTCACCTCCCTCCAGGACGATCAACGGCCTGCCTCACCCCCCCCTCCTTTCCTTCCCCTCCTCCTCCACCCAGAGTCCAGTGTGGAAGGAGAGAGGGAAAGCGGACGAAGACGAGAGGAGGAAGAGGAGGAGGGAGGAGGACGAAGATGAGGAGGTGGAAGAGCGGCAGCAGGGGGAGGGGGAGAGTGCCTCTGAAACATCGGAGAGTGTGGGAGGGGGGGGGCTCCTGCTGAGCCCTGCCCACCTCTACTCAAAGGAGGAGGAACAAAATGAGGAGAGGGACGAAAAAGTAGAGGAGTTCGACTCCGCCCACAGAGCTGCAGGTAAGTCAGCTGATGAGTCACAGTGACGTCATCAGTGATGTCACCAGTGACGTCACATGTTGTTGAGTCATCTCTTTCCTGTCTGATTGATTGATTGATTATTTATTGCTCAGTTCTGCGTCGCTCGCTCTCGGAGGGTTCTCTGCTGCGGGAACCTCCATCACCCCACTTCCTATCTGAAAGCGCCATCCACCGACTCACCCACCCTGTGACCTCTGACCCCGACCCCCTCCCTACCTCCCCCTGCACTCTGAGGAAACAGCTGACCAGTGAGGGGTCTCTGCACCAAATTCTACTGCTGCTCAACAGCACCAAGGTAGAGTGTCAGTCAGTCGGTCTAGTCCAAGACCATAACAGATCAGACCCGGGGTCTCATTTATAACCGTTGCTTACACACAAAACTGGCCTGAAACGTGCGTACGCCACTTCTCACGCAAATGTTGGGTTTTATCAAAATTATCTTGACGGGAAAAAACAACAAGTTCCTTCACATTCTGTGTTTTTTTTGCCTCCACCTTTATTGGATCTTTTCTTATTTCCGGCTCGGTTCTTTCTATCGTCTCACTCTCACACATCGTGTTAACAGCAGAGTATCAGTGTGTTTTCTTTATTAGTGACATCACTGCTGTCGCTTCACCTCCACCTCACTAACAAACACCTCAGTCAGTGTCAGAAAGTTTCTCTTCCTCTTCTCATCGCTTGATGCCGTGACTCCGTCAGGACTCACGGTGGAAGCCCATTGGTCAACAGGATAATTTAATATTCATGCCGTGCTTTGCATTGACCATTCATGGTGTAAAGTGGGCGTGTGGGGGGCGGAGTTAGAGGCAGATCCACGTACGAACGTTTCCAGGTGGACTGTGAATTATAAAGTGAACATCGCATTCAGGTGTGCGTGCGCACGGTTTTATAAATAGGAATTGTCTTTTGCGTACACCATTTCTGGCTGTTGTGTGCACGTACACTTTTAGTATGAATCCCACGCACTGTTTTATAAATGAGACCCCAGAACCAGACTGAGTCTGATAGAACCTGATGGAACCTGTTCTATCAGAGTCTGACCGTCTGTTGTTTTGTTTGTTCAGGACTCTGAGTTCAGGAACCTTCACCTAAAGAACAAGACCAAGAGTCTGTACGTAAACACACACTTTGTTTTTGTTTTTGTTTACACTTCCTGTTTGCCTCACTTGTTGACTGGTCTCTTCAGAGCTCCTGATGTTCGGCGTAATCTGTCATTTCTAAGGCTTCCAGAAAACTGTACCCGTTTCCATGGAAACAGTTTGGAGAAAGCTCTTAGAAACAACAGGTAGGAACACACACTCCCAGACCGTAACCATGGACCAGCACTTGTTCTGCATCCTGGACTCTAAAACCTGGGCCCAGTTCTACGAAGCAAGTTCAACATATCCAGGATCTCTTTCTGAGATTCAGACGAACTTAACTTAAATTCACAGTCAGGCTCAGTGGTCACATGACGCTGGTTATCAACTCGTTAATTTAACTCAGGTTTTCATCAAGATCTCAGTCTGTGCATATAAAAGGGGCGGGGCTTAATGCATATGACCAATCACAGACATGGACAGTTTGACTGACAGCAGAGCTGAGGATCAAACTGTTGTATAATAAAAATCAGAGAAAAACAAACATCCAGAATAAAAGAAACAGTTACAGCTGCTAAGTGCAGGAAGAACAGCTGTTAAAACATCAGATTGTGTCAATGTGTAAGTTACAGCGCCCCCTGGTGACATTTGGTAAAACTACATCACGTGTCCTTGATAAAGTAACGTGTGGGAACGGGATAAATAACTCGGGGCCACGAGATCTGAAAGTGTTGTTTACTAAAAAGACGTGTGAAAGTGAAGTGAAGAAGCCTCTTGATGAGAAAAGTTAGAATCCCATGATGTGGACACACCAGAGGTGGCAAAAGTACTCTTTACTTTTCTTTACTTAAGTAAAGTATATATACTTGTGTAAAAAACGACTGGTAAAAGTAGAAGTACTGATTCATCTCCTTTACTCAAGTAAAAGTAAGAAAGTACAGGGTCTGAAATGTACTTAAGTACAAAAGTAAAAGAGAATTTGAACTTCAATGATACACGATGCCTCTTTTGATAACTCGGCAAAACGAGCTTGTTGACAACCTGCACAGTGCTGGCACAGAGGAAAACTAAATCACTGGACACAGTCTAGTTTTGCTGCCAAATTTTTAGGGTCTCATGCCGCCCCCCCCCCCCCCCCCCCCCCCATGGCACACGCCGCCGGGACTGTGCCTCTCCCGAGGTTATGAGAATGTAAGGAGTAGAAAGTACAGATAATTGTGTGTCAGGAAAATAAATACTCAAGTAAAGTACAGATACCTGAAAAATCTAAATCTAGATGGACACACAGTGTCTGCACTGTCTCTGAGGACACACTGTGTCTCACTGTCTCTGAGGACACACTGTGTCTCACTGTCTCTGAGGACGCACTGTGTCTGTACTGTCTCTGAGGACACACTGTGTCTCACTGTCTCTGAGGACGCACTGTGTCTCACTGTCTCTGAGGACACACTGTGTCTCACTGTCTCTGAGGACGCACTGTGTCTGTACTGTCTCTGAGGACACACTGTGTCTCACTGTCTCTGAGGACGCACTGTGTCTCACTGTCTCTGAGGACACACTGTGTCTGTACTGTCTCTGAGGACACACTGTGTCTCACTGTCTCTGAGGACACACTGTGTCTGCACTGTCTCTGAGGACACACTGTGTCTCACTGTCTCTGAGGACACACTGTGTCTGCACTGTCTCTGAGGACACACTGTGTCTGTACTGTCTCTGAGGACACACTGTGTCTCACTGTCTCTGAGGACGCACTGTGTCTGTACTGTCTCTGAGGACACACTGTGTCTCACTGTCTCTGAGGACGCACTGTGTCTCACTGTCTCTGAGGACACACTGTGTCTCACTGTCTCTGAGGACGCACTGTGTCTGTACTGTCTCTGAGGACACACTGTGTCTCACTGTCTCTGAGGACGCACTGTGTCTCACTGTCTCTGAGGACACACTGTGTCTCACTGTCTCTGAGGACACACTGTGTCTGCACTGTCTCTGAGGACGCACTGTGTCTCACTGTCTCTGAGGACACACTGTGTCTCACTGTCTCTGAGGACACACACTGTGGTGGAAACCTTTGACATCACTTTTGGAGTCGGAGAGATTGAGACGTACTGGATGAGTTCGAGGCTGAGATCCACTGAACCAACCAGACGTTGATTTAAACTTCCCCCCTCCGTCCCTTCAAGGAGAATGTGTGACGGTTCTGTACGAAGCTGGGACTCAGATGCAAAAGGAAGCACGGGAGACAAAAAATAAAGTTCAAAATAAAACTTTACTTTAATAATCCAGAGGTCATACACGGGTAGGCAGTCACAGAAGCAACCAAGTCCATTCAGGGAAAAGGCACAAAATCCAAAATTCGTAATCCAGGCAGAGTCCAAAACCAGGCAAACACACGGAACTTCAGGCTTGAGCGCATGTGCACACGAAGGAGACGGTGACAGTCTGGCAGAGGGGGGGGGGGGGGAGTTAGGGTTAACACAGTGGACACACAGGGTATAAAAAGGGCAAGCTTAATTACAAACAAGGTAAGGATGTGTGGGGAAACCTACAGGAAGTAAAACTAGACACAAGACACAAGAACCGGGACATCACAGAGTGTGCACCACATAACAGTGTAGAGTCCCAGAGAGAGGGGGGGGGGGGCGTCACAAGGTAAATCTGGAAACTATCTGTCCCCCAAATAAATATTTATGGATTAGGGTTTTATACTGTTTGATCTCTTATCTCAAACTTTACCTGGAGCAGGTTATCTGCTCAGCATGTGTTTTCAGCTGGCTTTATGTGAGTCCATTGGATTTGTACTGTTTCAGTATGTCTGAGGTGCGTTTGTTTTTCAGACCATCTCCAGGGGAAGTGCTGAGGTGGGAAGAGAGTCTGGAGGCTCTGCTGACGAATCAGTGTAAGGCATTCTAATTCCTGTTTGTCAGTGAGGGGAGGAGCCTGAACAATAACAGTGTGTTCCTATTGGTTGAACAGTCTCCCTGCTCTTTTTCCGTTGGCTAGATGGTCTGGCAGTGTTCCGACACTTCTTGAGGTCAGAGTTCAGCGAGGAAAATCTGGATTTCTGGTTGGCTGTAGAGAGATTCAAAAGGATACGCCCCCTCATGGCTGTCAGAGCTATGAAAATCTATGAAGAGTTTATTTCTACCACTGCAGCAAGACAGGTACCTTCTGTCTGTCTGTCTGTCTGTCTGTCTGTCTGTCTGTCTGTCTGTCTGTCTGTCTGTCTGTCCTGTGATTAGTCATGTGATTTCCCCTACCTCTGTTCATAGGTTAACTTGGACTCAACTGTCAGAGAATCGACCAATCAAAGCCTGCTTCTCGGAGTTAACCTCACCTCCTTCCAGTTGGCCCAGGATCAGATTTTTGGCCTAATGGAGACTGACAGTTACCCACGATTCCTACAGTCCCACCTTTATGCCCAGTTGGCCAATCATAGCGGATCTGATCAGAGGATCTGATTGGCTGTAGAGTTTTCTCATCTATTCAGAAAAAAAACAATAAAAGACCTTATCTATCCAGGTGCATGATGGTAACTGTAGGCTACATATTTTTGCTCTGACTTTGAGTTCTGTTATTTTTTAGTTGTAAATATAAACATTCATGTTCCCAGCTGATGAATCCTACGGATGTGTCCTGTAGCGCCACCATCAGGTCACATTTGAAGTTTTCCTGTACTACATGACGAGATAGCTGCAGAGCTAATGGCATATTAAAGTTAGCAGTAGAGGATTATATACTATATATATTTAGGTCATCACTATATAATGTCTTCTGTGTAGAGGACTATATACTATATATTTTTCATATATTTTCTCTGCATCGGTTCATTTTCACAGGAACATGACGAACAACAACAACAACGTTGCTCGGTGTAAAATCCCACAGTGAATTTTAAATGTTTATTTTATTCTTAGTATTAAAACTTTCAGTTAAAAACACGTGGAGTTTTTAAATGTAGAAATAAACATGTTTGTCTCAGGTTGTGATGCTCTGCTCTTATTTACATTTATACGACAGCTGGTTCTGTTCCTGCTGAGCCTTCTATACCGCAATGCATGATGGGATATGTTACCTGGTGATTGACTATCAGTTGTAGATGATGCATTGTGGGAAACAATGCCCTGTATAGGGTATAAAAACTTCACTAAACATTCGGACAGAACTACAAAATTGCAGATTCACTATATAGAGATTAGAGTATCACATGTTACACAGAGTACTATATGTGTGTCCAGAGAGTACAACATGAGTACACAACACAACATGAGAGGACAGAGAGTACTACATGTTAGTACACATGTACTACATGTTAGTACACATGTAGTACATGTGTGCACAGGGTACTACATGTCAATCAATCAATCACATGTTATTTAGCTCATATTCCCAGTTGGTCTCACAGATGTTAACAAGGAGCAACTTCCTCTGTTCTTACTCAACAAGAGTCAAACAGAAACTTCATGATCAGTGAATGAACTCAGTCCCATGTGAGGATCCTCTCCCAGGACACAGGTCCAACAGGAGTGCGTCTAATCCACAAAATTACAATAGTGAGTAGAGTACACACATGTAGTACACAGAGTACTATGTATGTGTACAGAGTACTACATGTGAATACACAGAGTTAGGGTCGCAGATGTGTGTGTGTGTGTGAGTGCGTGTTGTGTGTGTCTGCTAAGTGTGTGTGTGACAGTTCAGTTGAATTTTATCTTTAACTTCTGGACTATGTCAAGTTATTTAAAGACTAAAAGACACAAAGAGCATCATGGGTAATCACAGTCCTTATCACAGTAAGGAATGTTAATGACGAGCAACAAGAGCAACACACAACACACACACTTTAAACATTACAAACTGGTTCTTCTCATGTAGTGAATCCCTGTTGTTGTGTTGTTGTGTTGATGTGTTCAGTGTGATATGAGTGTTGTTTGTCCCTGTGTCCTGGGAGAGGATCCTCACATGGGACTGAGCTTCATTCACTGATCATGAAGTTTCTGTTTGACTCTGGTTGAGTGAAGAACAGAGGAAGTTGCTCCTTGTTAACGTCTGTGAGACAAACTGGGAATATGAGACCAACTGGGAATATGAGACAAATAACATGTGATTGATTGATTGATGTTATCTTCACGCAGTTTGTTGCAATAGTAACTGACTCAGAGTTAAACTTATCACAGAGTTTTTATTAAACCTGAATTCTGGTTCAAACTGGTTCTTTGTTCTGGAAACTTCTTATCTTCTGTGTGAGTGTTTCTATTCCAGTTTCTATTCCAGTTTGTCCATATTTGGTCGTATGCACTTGCTCTCTCTCTCTCTCTCTCTGTCATTCTCTCCTGCCTCACTCGACCCGCCTCTGGCTCTCATAAAACCTCATCCACCTCCGTCCGTCCTCCGCTCTGCAGCACGATGGCTCCAAAGAAAGTAGGAACCAAAGAAGACAGAGGTGAAGAAGGTGGAGGTGAAGAAAGAGGAGCCTCCTCCTGCTCCGGCAGCTCCAGAGACCAAACCTCCGGAGGTCGACCTGAAGAGCGTTGTGGTTGAGTTCACTCCCGACCAGATCGAAGAGTTCAGAGACGCCTTCACGCTGTTTGACGAGACGCCCACTGGTGAGATGAAGATCACCTACGCTCAGTGCGGCGACGTGATGCGAGCGCTTGGCCACAACCCGACCAACGATGAGGTGATGAAGGTGCTGGGGAGGCCGAAGGTGGAAGAGATGAACGTCAAGCTGCTGGACTTCGACAGCTTCCTGCCCATGTTGCAGCACGTGGCCAGATCCAAAGAACAGGGCACGTTCGAAGACTTTGTGGAGGGTCTGAGGGTCTTTGACAAGGAGGGAAACGGAACAGTGATGGGGGCGGAGCTCCGCCATGTCCTCGCCACCCTGGGAGAGAAGTTGACAGAGGACGAGGTGGACCGACTGATGGTGGGACAGGAAGACGCCAACGGACACATCAACTACACCGAGTTCGTCAAACACATCTTGGCCGGATAAACGCGAAATAAACGTCAATGTGTCCGAATCATGTGTCAACACTTTTATTCATTTTATCAAGTGTTGTTGTTTATTGACAATGTTTAATGAACTCTTCTAAATAAATCATCTTCATATCAAAGAAATATTTAGAATCAATTTAGACAAAACCTTTAAAACAGTCAATAAAAAACATCAAAGACAAGAAGTGAAAATAATATATAATATATCAAAGAGAGGGTGAGGGAAATTATATAAACTCACTCAAAAACACACACACACTCAAACACACACATCTACACACATACAGACACACACATACAGACACACACACACACATCTACACACGCACACTCCAAATCACACATGACACACACACACACACAGACACACACACACACATCTACAGACGCACACTCCAACACACACACAGTCCAACACACACATCTACAAACACACACACACAAACACACACGAACACACACATCTACAAACACACACACACCTAAACACACACATCTACACACACACACACACACACACACTACACCCTACACACAGTGAGGTCAGGAACTGGGGTCTCATTTATAAAACAGTGTGTGCGATTCATACTAAAAGTGTACGTGCGCACAAAAGCCGGAAATGGTGTACGCAAAGGAAAATTCTGATTTATAAAACCGTGCGCACGCACACCTGAACGCAATGTTCACTTTATAAATCACAGTCCACCTGGAAACGTTCTGCATCATACTCTCCACACGCCCACTTTCCACCATCAATTTATGGTCAATGCAAAGCACCTCATGAATATTAAATTATGATGCTGACCAATGGGTTTCCACCGTGAGTCATGACAGAGTCACGGCATTACAGTTTTTTTCGATTGCATAAACACTAAAATCAAAAGTATTACACAATTATCAAAACCTGACACTCAAGGAGCAAAACATGGAACCAGATCTGCACCACAATCAGCACAATGTCAGACTCACACTCTTTGCAAAACACTAAACACACTCGTATACATTAGACACTGAAGTATATCATGATGTCACTTCCTTGCGATTCCAAAGCACTGACTGTCAAATGACCCCCCCCCCCCCCTATGAGCCAATTGGTTCAACACAGACATCAGCAAACACATGACTGCTGAATTGTAGACGCACCAATCAGGTTTAAGCTCTATACAAATGCAGCAGGTGAGTTCACCTGACTTCAACCAAAATGGAAGGAGTCAGAAGAAGAAGAGTGAGGGAGAGAAGGGGAATCCACGGAGGAAGAGGAAGAGGAAGAGGAAGAGGAAGAGGAAGAGGAAGAGGAAGACCTGAAGCAGGAGGATAACGTGCTCAAAGAAGAAGAGGACCAACTTTATCAAATGAAATTCGTGCAGCACTAGTGTGACCATGTGACCATGTGACCATGTGACCATGTGGTGAACCACGGACTGACGCTGAGGGAGGCGGGACTAAGAGTTCAGATCTCAGCACAGTGAAATCTGTCATCGTGACCTGAACTGGATCCAGAATCTTCTGCTGGTCTGATATTTGCTGAGTTTACAGTTTTATGCACACGACTGTAGCAGCAGGAGAACTGGGACATGTTGTGATTCTCCAGGTTGACATGTTGACTGATTTGGGAATATGGAGAGAAATAAATGATAATTTCATCAGTCTGCAGCGTTGGGCTTGTGTAGTGTTTGGTGAATTTATTGTATATTTGCACTTTCTCTGTGTACTTCACTTACAGTACTCTAATCACTGAGCAGCAGCAGTGTGTAACGGGTTCAAACAGAAT
Organism: Reinhardtius hippoglossoides; assembly: GCA_006182925.3. Lineage (NCBI taxonomy): Eukaryota > Metazoa > Chordata > Actinopteri > Pleuronectiformes > Pleuronectidae > Reinhardtius > Reinhardtius hippoglossoides. The sequence goes on from CM031678.1 coordinate 27,955,864, forward strand.
GAAGTCATATGAAACGTGTGTGTTTCATATGGTAACAAAATATTGTTTCGATAAATTAGTGTATAGTTTTTACAAGAGTGTTTCATTTTGCAAAGGATCTGAGGTGTTGTGCTAATTGTGTGTAGTGTTTTGGAAAACTGGGCCCTGTTTTATAGTTTTTCTCGATTGCTTAAGCACGATTTAAAAAACAAACATTCTGTTTGAACCCGTTACACACTGCTGCTGCTCAGTGATTAGAGTACTGTAAGTGAAGAACACAGAGAAAGTGCAAATATACAATAAATTCACCAAACACTACACAAGACCAACGCTGCAGACTGATGAAAACATAATCTTCTTTGAGCACGTTCTCCTGCTTCAGGTCTCCTCTCCTCTTCCTCTTCCTCTTCCTCTTCCTCTTCCTCTTCCTCTTCCTCTTCCTCTTCCTCTGCCTCCACCTTGGCATCTACCTCTGTCACGGGCTCCGCCTCTTCCTCTTCCTCCTCTTCCTCTTCCTCTTCCTCTTCCTCTTCCTCTGCCTCCACCTCCGCCTCTTCCTCTTCCTCCTCTTCCTCCTTCTCCTCCTCCGTGGATTCCCCCTCTCACCCTCACTCTTCTTCACCCGTAAAGTGCTCCCAGTACCACAGACTGCATCTGCTTCACTTACTGATACTGATGTACTGGGAGTGTTAGCGGAGGAGAACCAGTTTAACAGTTTGATCCTTGTTGTGAAATATGAGGCTCTGCTGTCAGTCAAACTGTCCATGTCTGTGATTGGTTATATGCAATAAACGCCGCCCCTTTCATGTGCACATGCTCATATCTCGATGAGGAAACATAACGAGTTGATAACCAGCGTCATGTGACCACTTAGCCTGACTGTTATTTGTTGGTTAAGTTCAGCTGGATCTCGGAAAGAGATCCTGGATATGTTGAACTTCGTAGGACAAGGACCCAGTTCTCGACTCAACAGTTCCCAACAATGCAGGAATGTGTGTGTGTGTGTGTTTGGACTGAGGGACGCAGGATTTAGAGCCTCTCTTTGGTTACCATAGTAACCATGATGTAAGCCCAGAGGGGGAGTTGGTCCTCTTTCTCTTCCATTGTGCCAGTTTGTGTGTGTGTGGACGGAGACTCTTCACACAGAGCAGACCTGAAAGAGAACCTGTAACGAGGAGAGAGGGTTGGACGAGCGTTGGACGAGCGTTGTGATGTTGAGGTGAAGTAACGCAGACTGCGTTTGATCAAACTTCGTGATGTCAGCTGTTTGTTGTTTGTTGGATTTGTGGAGTTTTATTTCAGAGTTGAAGACAAAACTTAAATCAACACTATGCAACTGTTAATGAGCAGCAGCGCCCCCTGCAGCCACAACTGATTAACTCTGTTGCTCTCTGAGAGATGAAGGTTTTCATGTGTAGAACAAACAAAGTGAATCAATGTGTTGACTCTGACTGTATCGCCCCACTGGATATTACCCATGATCCTCTGCTTCCTGAACCAGAAGAGCTGCGGCTGTATCAAATCCACCAAAGAATTCTTCATGTTTCAAAGTTTCCTGCTGAATATTGGAGATAAACTGTGGTTGTTAATAACTTCAGAGTCTTTTTAACTGGGGGGGGGGGGTTAAGGCTAAAAAAACATGTTGTTTTTAGTTTTATTACGTCTGAACAATCAGTCACCATTTACTTCAATTGTATTGTATTTGGCTGCAACACTGTTTACCCCCCCCCCCCCCCCCCCCGATCATAGTGCTGAGTAGATAATGAATGAATTTTCAGTGAACTATCCCTTTAATCAAGCTGCTGGTTTTAGGTAGAAAACTTAAAATAAATATAAGTTGATTTAGATTTATTGTTGTGAAACATTTTCTGGATTTGTGTCATTAATTATTCAGATTCTGAGGTTTTAAGTGTTTGTGTGTTACATACCAACCGTGTGTATAGATTCTTCTGACAGACACTAGATGGAGTAAAAAGTTGTATTCAGACATTCGTCCAGACATGTTGTGTAGTTGGTGTTTGTGAAGCAGCAGCAGCAGTTGTTTCTGGACATGTTGTGTAGTCAGTGTTTGTGAAGCAGCAGCAGCAGGTTGTCGGGTCCGACTCGTTCAAACAGGAACATGTGGGGACATCCAGGCGAGGGGCGGAGCCTGTAGAGCAGCAGGGGCGGAGCCTGTAGAGCAGCAGGAGGCCGGACATGACGTATAAACTCTGCTGTGGAAAGATCAGTGTTGTTGTTTACAGCTCGTCCACACCGGCGTCGGCCCTCAGCACCAGAAGATCTGGAACCTCCTCGTGTTTCCAAGTTGACGTCTTCGTCTTCTACGTGTACGGCTCCTCTTCTTCATCCTGAGATGTTTGTGTTCTTCCAGCTTCACGTCCGTCACGTGTTAGAAACCTCGTCCACACGTCCACTCGCTCTCTGGGAAGCTTCCACACATTTTCCGGAGAGCTTCAGGAAAATCTTCAGTTAATGTCTGAAAGCAGCTTCAGAGATACAGTGACAGTTCAGCGTCTTGTGTTATGATCAGATCCTGAGTTGATGACTTTTTCTCTGTAGCTCTTTCTATTGATGACATCACCAACTTTGGCCCGACCCACACATCATGGCTGACAAACAGCCTGCTCCCTCCACTTCTTCACCTCCTCATCAGAACGGAAAGATTGGAGAGACGGTGCCTAAACGTTCTCCACCTTCTCATCAGAATGGACATCTGGACAGAGGACGGAGACGTCAGAGTCCCGGTACCATGAGTCCTGTTCTTCAGCCTCCCTCTGCATCCAGTACCCCAGCCTCCACATCGCCCGTCAGGTGTCTTGTGAGTCCTGTACCAGGGTCTGGCCCTGAGGGCAGGTCCAGCTCCTCCAGACCTCGCAGTCAGAGTCCCGCTTCTGCTCTGACCTCCAGGACCAGAACCTGCGCTCCTCATATTCAGGTAAATTTGACTCTGACTGACATCACGACTTCTTCTCACATTGACTCTACATCACAAATGTCTGACGTAATCCCTGAATGACTCCTCTCACATCACGACACTTTCCTTTCTGTTGCAGCGCAGGAGCAGCCAGCAGGAGGAGCCAGAGGCCTTGTTGAACCTGATCCTGGAGTCTCAGGGTCAGAGACTGGACGATCAGAGAGCCAACGTTGGTCTCTTGCCTGATCCAGGACCAGCTCCTCTGTGTGGAGCCTGCAGCCATGAACAGCGCCCCCTACCCACTGTGGACTTCTACTACATGTTAATTAACTTCCAGGTAGAAAAATATTCTGTGTTTGATCTGTGACGACTCGGCTTGTTTTTCTTCAACATGTAAAACCCAACGTTCACAAGATGAAGTCAGTAATCAATCATCTGTTTGATGACTTTCAACCAATACATCCACTTGTATTTGTATTGTATTGTATTTACAAAACGCAGTTTGTCTCATTGATCTTAACACGGTTCAACATTGTGTGTTCGACCACAAGAGAAAAGACGCCACAGAGTCAAATGTGATGTCACTTCCTGTGCCAGGATGGACAGAAGTGCAATATCAACAAAATATCAAGATTTACAACATTGATGAGAAAAGACAGTGTCTAACTTAAGAGAGCGGTCATGAAGACACCTGGTGGACAGGAGAGGTACATGAGAAATCAGGGTCTGGACACAATAGGTGGTTCTGTGACCAATCACCATCAGTTTCTCACAGAAGCCAAGACCTCTGATCTTCAACAACCAAATTCTGCTCCACTCATCTTTGAGTCCAAGTGAACGTTTGCACCACATTTCAAACATCCTTTTCATGTCCATACATACTATTGGTCAGGTACATATCTAGAGCAGTGGTTCTCAACTGGTGGGTCACGACCCAGAAGTGGGTCGCAGGCCTTTGTTAAGAAAAAAATCCTGTGCTCTTATTTTGAAGGGGATTTTTTAGTGCCGTCTATTCACACTCCTTACTTAAGTTACTTAAGTGTTTACTTAAGTTACTGAATTGTTATGTATGTTGTATTACCTTGTGTCCTTAAGATGCACTTTTTGGTTTTTAATTAAAATGCAGCTAATTGAGTGTAAAAGGGAATATTTCCCTCTCTAGGGTCGCGGCTTGTCAGTAAGGGGCGATGGTGGGTCCCGAAGCCAGACCACTTGAGAACTACTGATCTAGAGGAGAACCTGAAACATCATATCTGCAGCCACTAGATGTCGCCAGCACAAAGAAATAAGAACAGAAAAACAAACGATATGTCCAGGACTTGAACCCAGGAGGTTAAAGCTCCACACAGACGAGGTCATGGTCGGCATCGCTCTATAAACAAACGTTGACTTGATGTCTTCCTTCATTCTAAAGCCGCTGATGAGATTAATTATTGATCATTGATTTCAGATCATTTTGGAAGATAATTGACACATTGATGAAATAAAATTATTTAAGAAATCTCCCCCCGCTGTAGTCAGACAGGATGGAGGACCAGCGGTGCCCCCTCCCTGACCTGGATGACCTGGTGGGATCAGCTCCAGAGGGTCAGGAGGATTTCTTCAGTCTGATCCAGAGAGTCCAGTCCAGGAGGATGGATGAGCAGAGGGCGTCGCTGATGACATCACACACTGAGGATGAGGATGACTCCTCCCCCCATCGCCATCATCACTGATGAAGATCGAGACCTGAGAGCACAGAAAAAAGGTTTTACTGAAACCAGGTTCCAAACTGTGCTGATATGTTTAGATCTGTGGCCAGGCTCCAGGTCTAGGATCTGGTTCTGACTCCAGGACGGACCAGTTTAATAACTTGGGTCATGATCTGTTAGGTAGACCACACCTGCATCAACTATACAAGGACCAGGACCAATACCGGGACCAGGAACAGTACCAATACCGGAACCAATACCAGGACCAGGACCTGAACCAGGACTAGGACTGAATCAGGGTCTCTCAGGTTCTGAGAAGCTACAGGATCCTGTGGTGGAAATTCACTGAAAAAAACCTGACAACACAACTTTTAAAGTTAAGTTTATTTTGTCAAGGAGAATTTTTTTTTCATGAGCTGAAACCTTGGGGTCTTTGACTTGGACCTGGACCTTGTTCTGTTCTGGTCCTGGTCCTGGTCCTGGTCCTGGTCCTGGACCTGGACCTGGACCTGGACCTGGACCTGGACCTGGACCTGGTCTAGCTCTACCTGTACTTGTGTCTTTTAGTTCTTTAACTGTAACATCAAGAAACTGTCTTGTGTTGTATTGTTATTTGAAATATTTATTAACAACGTGTCAGAGTCTCAATCAATCCTGATGTTGTCATGTTATCTTCAATAACATGACAAAGTGATCATTTGTAAATTTAATAAAATTTGATTCTCCAATGAATAAAAATGAAACGGTCAGATTTTTTTTAATGAATAACACGCTCAGGTGACATTTGAGGAATAAAAAGACTAAAAGGTTAAAAGTCAAATAGACTTCTCCTTCATTACGTTACCGGTATCTACTGTGTTGAGGTGTTCCTGAAGGTACTGCATTACAAGGTGGATGCATGGAGTAGACCAAGCAAGTTCCTATTCCATCCCCTATTCCAAAAATCTATTTAATAAAGGTTCTTCATTTTCTTCTTTGTTCGGTTTATTGGCAGGTGGCAACCAACGTTAAGGTGCATCCCCACCACTCCACTGTGTTGGAGTGTGAATCGCAGTTATCCAGGTCATATTAAATTCTTCTGTCTGATCCTGTCTCCCTCAGATAATGAAGCATTATCTCGGTTCCAATGATACAAGTTCTCCATGTTTGTAGTTTCTCTCTTTATCTTTTCTCCTTCTCTAACATGCTTATCACAGTGAAGCATCACAGGCTCCACTGACTCCTCTGCTTGTCAGTGACCATCCTGGAGGATGTGTGTTTATTAAGTGTATTGTTGAGTCTTGTGTGTCCTCGGCCTATAGCACCATGTTCTGCTCCTTGTTGTTTCCTCACTTCCTGTTGTATAAAGCTGTTTCCTGTGTGAGGACCCTGCTAACCCAGCTGCTATTCTCTGATCATGTTTCCTTATTGTTTCTGCTTCAGATTTACTGAGTGAAATGTCCATGACTTCTTCATGATTCAGTTCTTAGATAATAAATCCACCTTCATTGCTCTTTATTCCTCTGTGTGCTGGTATCCGCATGAAATATTCATATTTTGAAATCTGATTCTCAAATATCTCATTAAATGTTTTAACAACATTAATGCTGAACATGAATCTGTTCCCAGAACAACGTCCTGGTTTCTAACTCTTCACTGGGACGCTGCTGCTCTCGTTAGCATCTCCACCGTGTGAACTGATCTGATCCTGTTCACTGAAACCTTTAAGTCTGGTTTAATGAAACCAGAACCTGTTCTTCCTGTGATAGGATCTTTGGATCACAATCATATGATGTTTGAAATCTATCTTCCACCAAAACTGCATTGTTGCCACAAGCTTTACGTCCTTTTTCCAAAAAAAGAAATCAGTAAACACTGAGGGGAACATTCCGGGAGTTGATGACATTCTTTAATACTTTAATACTTTAATACTTGTTATACTTTAATACTTTAATACTTTTAGATTTTCATATTTTCATATTTTCATACTCTAATACCCTAATACTTGTTCTACTTTTCTACTTTAATACTTGTTATACTTTAATACTTTTATTCTTTAATACTTTTATACTTTAATACTTTATACTTTTATACTTTAATACTTTAATACTTTGATTATTTAATACTCTGATACTTTAATACTGCTCCGTGTAAAACACCCTCTCTGCTCTTCACTCTCACATGGAAGAAGAACCTTTGTTGTTGGATGCTTATCTTCAGACCATGAAGATTATCCAGTCATTCTTCATCAGCTGTGTCCTCCCACGATGCTTTTCACCACCTCGACCTGAAGACACAGGATTGATGTGAAGTCTACAACTTCTTATTGTTTTACCTGCTGAACCACACGTGGTAAAACCGTAATCTAGCACAGATCTAACGTTACATAAATATTTATCACTGACGACCGGATCGCTCCCCATTCCGACCCCGTTAGACATCTCATCACATTGATTATTCTTTTATATTTGGACAGTACTTTGTGTATATGTTCATTCCATGTGAGCGTCAAACCACACACCCAAACACCTGAAGCCTTTCACCTGCTCTATTCTTACGTAAATACTTTGCTGCGTATCAACACCGGCACACTAACGCTTTAGGTTTTTCACTGATGACTTGAAGCGCCATGAATACAAGCATTTCTCACATCTTAAATGCCTCTTGTATTTCTCCCATAATATGATTAATATTCTTCTTTTTCACAAGACTCCATTATCAGCAAAGAGCAAACACATCTTTAATCATAATGGAAAACAATACTGGACTATTGACACTTCCCTGAGGAGCACCATTTTCTACCATATGCCTTCCTGATGCTGTCCCAACTCTTACTTGAATAAACCCGTCAAATAAAAAGTCTTAAGATCCTGAGAGCTTTATTCCTCTTTCGCTACTTGGCCACACTCATCTGTCCACCAAGGAACCGTCTTTCTCTTCATTCTTCCTTCTAGAAATTGACTGATTCACAGCATCTAGAATTACTGTTTTAAACTTTTTATCAATCTCCTCAACATCATTTACGTGTATTTTCTCCACCTCTTACTCACATATATAGCAGAACACGTCCCACTGTTTAAAACCTACTTCCCCAGTTCTTCCCTTTGTTCCATATTTCACAGATCCTCGACAATAAAGCCGGAGATATACTTGCTATTAACTACGCATACGTTTGCGCATGATGGCTGCCTCACGTATCCTGCGTCCATTGGAGCGTCGGTTGTTGACGTCCTCAGAAATGAATGCTACATGTATACCAGATGCAATATGCACTTGACTGGTAGGGGCAGTGTAGCAGAAGTTAGGGAAGCTCTGTGTGTGTTGTGGTGTATGATCAGCGGGCTAATTCTTCATCAATTTCTCGCATTGGCAGAACGAGAGAAACATACTCGCCACTGTCGTATTTGATTTAAGGGACTTACAGACATCTACGATGGAGCTGCTGTCTCATTTTCTGCCGTGATCTTAGAATGAACAAAACAGTTACCTCCTCGAGTGTCACCATGTTTATTGTTTACGTCATGCAAATCCAGAAGTCCTATATGGTCTGATTTCTCCGGGGTGCCCTCTAGTGGTATCTTCCGGTAACACGCATAGTACATGGGCAAGTATGTGAACAACTACGTCCACGACGCAGCCGGTTGTCTCCACGAACGCGTGTTTAAACAGAAAGTATATCTCCAGCTTAAGGTTCATTGTAGTGCTGATGTGTTTCCTGTGAGAACATCTAATCTCTTCCATCATTTAGACAAACATAACCTTTTCCTTTTGGCAGTTCTGAAACCAAACCATTCAAGTTCCAACATCTTTATTGGTAAAACAGGAGCAAACATAAATTCAAACTAAACATAGATTGTGCAGCAGCTTCTGCTCAGCTCTGTGCAGCCTGTCAATGTGGCAGCTCTCCTGCTGATCAGCCAACAGCTGTTCACTGTGGTGATGACCCCTGGAACAGCTGGAGGCCCCCCCACCGTGTGACATCACTACTCACTGAATCCACTGAACCAACCAGACGTGGATTTAAACCCCCCCCCCCGTCCCTTTAAGGAGAGTCACTTCTAACAGTGTAGAGTCAGTGGTCAGTGTTCGAGTCCCAGAGGGGGGGGGGGGGGTCTGTAAACTATCTGTCCCCCAAATAAATATTTATTTCATAGCTTCATAGTTCAGAAATGTTTCTGAACTAAAAGTCCAGTGACCAAAAGAAGCCAGCAGAGGGCCGTGACGAATCATCATGGGTGTAAGCTGCCGATAATCGCCAGAGAAGAGAAGAAGAAGAAGAAGAAGAAGAAGAAAAGAAGAAGAAGAAACCTCGCGCATGCGCTGTTGTCAAACCGGAAGTAAACAAGCAACTGGCCGCCTGCACGTGTATCAGCGGGACCGAGAGAGACGGTGAATCCAAGAGTCCGAGTGAGTCCAGGTGAGTCCGGGTGAGTCCGAGTGAGTCCGGGTCAGTCCGAGTGAGTCCGGGTGAGTCCGAGTGAGTCCGGGTCAGTCCGAGTGAGTCCGGGTGAGTCCGGGTCAGTCCGAGTGAGTCCGGGTGAGTCCGGGTCAGTCCGAGTGAGTCTACATATAAATGACTGTACTCTCTTCTCCAGAGGCTGTGAAGAGAGTACACAACGAGCAGAACACAACGAGCAGAACACAACGAGCAGAACACAACGAGCAGAACACAACGAGCAGAACAGAAATCAAAGGAGTAATATGGAAAACCATTTACATGACATTTCATGGAGCTGAAGCTTTTATCCAAAGCGACTCACAGTAAGAGCATCAACCATGAGGAACAAACCAGAACAACAAGAATCAAGAAAGTACATATACACTATAAACTATATATACCAATATATATCAAAACTAACAATTTAGTAGCACTTACATGTCACTTACTTATAGCACTTTGTAGTTTTGCTTTTTTGAAGAAATTGTATTTTCTCTATTCTTGTTGTTCTGGTTTGCTCCTCGTGGTCGATGCACTGACTGTGATGTAATCTGATATCTCTCTGATTTGACTCGCACTGTAAGTGGACTCGTGGAGCTGTGGCCAGGCCGTGCTGCCTCTCCCTGGGCTCACATGATATCGTGCATCCCCGGGAATTGAACCTTAAATCTACTAGTCAGAGGACGACCCTCCCTACCTACCTGATTTGTTTCAATCTCAACTGACTAAAGTTTTTTCTTCTTTTTCAGCTACAAACAACAAATTGATCTGTGACTCATCATTTCTCCTCCTCCAATCATCCTCTCTCCGTCCATCATGAACTCGTCTCTCCAGGGGAAGAAGAGGTCATCACAGAGTCTGGAGGAACTTCCTGTTCCTTTCGACATCCACACACCTGAGAGAAGAGTGAAGAAGAAGAAGAAGAAAGGTAACCGACAAAAGGAGGAAGAGGAGGTCAGTCTTCATCCTCCAGCTGATGGAGAGATGGACAGTGAGATGGAAATAAAGAAGAAGAAGAAGAAGAAGAAGACGACAAAGCTGGAGGGAGAGGAGGTTGGTCTTTCTCCTGCTGATGGAGAGATGAACAGCGAGATGGAGATAAAAAAGAAGAAGAAGAAGAAGAAGAAGACGACAAAGCTGGAGGGAGAGGAGGTTGGTCTTCCTCCTGCTGATGGAGAGATGAACAGCGAGATGGAGATAAAAAGAAGAAGAAGAGAGAAGGACGACAAAGTGAGGAAGAGGGGTCTCTGCTGGAAAACAGGAAAAAAAAGAAGAAGAAAAGAAAGACAAAAGAGGAGGACGTTGTTGAGACCACCACCACACTAGAACCACAACAAACAACACACAGAAAAAGGGAGACAAAGAGGATAGGAAGATCTTGTGGACTTGCCAGAATCATAACAGCGGCCCGACCGTGGCTGTTGTCATCGCAGTGGGGAAAAGTGGATGAAGTTGTGGTTTTGTCTGATCATTGGGTTGTGTGTGTTTGTGAGTGAGTGTGATGAGTGTGTGTGTGTGTGTGTGTGTGTGTGTGTGTGTGTGTGTGGTGTGTGTGTGTGTGTGTGTGTGTGTGTGTGTGTGTGTGTGTGTGTGTGTGTTTTGTGTGGTTTGACCCTGCGTTGGTGGAGGAGCTGCAGGAGTTTGTTCCAGACGTCAAAAGTAAATCAGTCCATCAGATAAAGAAGCTGCTGAGATACGACCTGGAACGCTTCAAGAACTTCAAACGACAAGGTTCTAATGCTTCACACGACAAGGTTCTAATGCTTCACACGACAAGGTTCTAATGCTTCACACGACTAGGTTCTAATGCTTCACACGACAAGGTTCTAATGCTTCACACGACAAGGTTCTAATGCTTCACACGACTAGGTTCTAATGCTTCACACGACTAGGTTCTAATGCTTCACACGACTAGGTTCTAATGCTTCACACGACTAGGTTCTAATGCTTCACACGACTAGGTTCTAATGCTTCACACGACAGGTTCTAATGCTTCACACGACAGCAACACAGCAGTTCTAATGCTTCACACGACAGGTTCTAATGCTTCACACGACTAGGTTCTAATGCTTCACACGACTAGGTTCTAATGCTTCACACGACTAGGTTCTAATGCTTCACACGACAAGGTTCTAATGCTTCACACGACAAGGTTCTAATGCTTCACACGACAAGGTTCTAATGCTTCACACGACAAGGTTCTAATGCTTCACACGACTAGGTTCTAATGCTTCACACGACTAGGTTCTAATGCTTCACACGACAAGGTTCTAATGCTTCACACGACTAGGTTCTAATGCTTCACACGACAAGGTTCTAATGCTTCACACGACTAGGTTCTAATGCTTCACACGACTAGGTTCTAATGCTTCACACGACAAGGTTCTAATGCTTCACACGACAAGGTTCTAATGCTTCACACGACTAGGTTCTAATGCTTCACACGACAAGGTTCTAATGCTTCACACGACTAGGTTCTAATGCTTCACACGACAAGGTTCTAATGCTTCACACGACTAGGTTCTAATGCTTCACACGACAAGGTTCTAATGCTTCACACGACTAGGTTCTAATGCTTCTGACAACTTTGTTTGTCGCTTTTCATTCTAACAGGGACACAAAGTACTTAACATAATATAACTAACCCCGCCCACACAGTGCTGAGTCGTCAAGGAAGTGAGGTCAAGGAAATGTCTTATACATCAGATGAAGACAGATGTTCTCCGGCTGCAGTCAGACAGATGTTCTCCGGCTGCAGTCAGACAGATGTTCTCCGGCTGCAGTCAGACAGATGTTCTCCGGCTGCAGTCAGACAGATGTTCTCCGGCTGCAGCTCCTCTGTGATGTCACTCTGCTGTGATTAGCTGAAGGCTTCACTGACACACATGATGTTTGTATTCGAAGAATTCAGATAATTTCTGTATATCCATGAATTTAAGGTGTTAAAAGACAAACACTCTTTATGTTAACACAGGAAAAATATCCACCTCTTAGCTCGTAATAAAAAATGTAAATATATGTAATTTTATATATATATATTTATATTCAAGAGTTTGTCATATGCACAACAATTACATTTAGCAGTCGCTGGCAATGAAATGCTTCGGTCACAGGCTCCCTTATAGCAATGTTCAGAATATTACAAGCAAAAAAATATTGAATAAAATAGAATATCAATTTTTTAAAAATACAAATAAAATTAAAATTAAAATATATATATACACCTAAAGAAAAAACAATAGTGCAAATATGTGTAATAGCGCAATATATATATATATATATATATGATTGTGTGAGTATATAATATTCACTTCATATATAAGCACTGGCAGTGCTTATCTATGGGTTTCTGTTATTTCATGTGTGTATTATTTAGTATTTCTGATGATTAATAGAAAAGTGATCATCCCCTGAAGTTATTCTGTGTATTTACTCACTTTACACTTTAGTTTTATTTTCAAATGAAGTTCTCAGTCAACTTTGAGGATTTAAAAAGCTTCAGTTTCATCTGCAACAGAAACTCAAACTCCCTGAGATCGTTGTTCTGGTCTCTGACGCCACGAGACGTGGAACTCAAACTCTAATCTCTCACCTGTTCTCCAGGTGTGACGCTGCGTCGGGGGCGGTGCTCTCAGGAGGAGAATCAGGGAATCAGACAGAATGTGTCAGACTTCCTGGCTCTGACGGGCGTCGGCTCCGCCATTCAGCTTCTGTTTCCTCAGAGGTATAAAGAGGAGGAAGTGCAGATCAGGAGGCTGAGAGCACGACATCACTTCCTGGAGAAGATCGGTACATAACCACATGAACATCGTGATCAATGTTCGAGTCCTTCACTGATGAAAATAACTTTATTATACATTGATTTAATGAATCTCCCTGTCTGGCTGTCTGTCTGTCTCTCTCTGTCTCTCTCTGTCTTTCTGTCTCCCTGCATGTCTCTCTCTGTCTGTCTCTGTCTGGCTGTCTTTCTGTCTCTGTCTGTCTGTCTCTGTCTGTCTCCTCGCTCTCTCCGCCTGTCTGTCTCTCCTCCTGTCTGTCTCTCTCTGTCTTTCTGTCTCCCTGCATGTCTCTCTCTGTCTGTCTGTCTCTCTCCGCCTGTCTGTCTCTCAGCTGAGGGGATCCCTCGGACATGTCAACAAGTTTGCACCAGAGCCAAGAAGATTTTTGATGACAGGAATCACATGGGAAGGTCAGAGGTCAAATCATCATATAATGTTCCTGTTATTTGCGTTCTACCTGTAGAACCTGCTGTATCATTATGTTTTACCCGTGGAACCCTCTCAGTATCTTTGGAACCCTACGTATCAAGTTCTTTGTGTCTTCTTTCAGGTTCACGGAGGGGGAAGTGCATTCTCTGATCAAGTTACAGAACCTTCATGGTAATGACTGGAAGGCGATTGCTGAGAAGATGGACCGCAGCGTGTACGCTTTAGAGAAACGCTTCGCCACCATCGGTAAACAATCTGAACCCTGATTCTCTTAAATAAGAACATTCTGCACACATGAGAACATCAGTTCTGGACAGTCCGTGAGGACATTTGAGGTGGAGGCAGGTGAGGAGACCAGAGGAGATGACAAGATTTGTTCACTAAAAACTATAGTGTTCTCTTGTGTGTCTGAAGATTTTCTGACAGTGAAGGTTCCCTGATTGTGGAACACTGTTCCCTTTTAGTTTCATTCAAAAAATGGAAATAAGGCTCAGGTTAAAAAATCCCAACGTTTTTCTCTGGTTCTAAAGAACACCATGCTCCACATGTGTTTTCTACCTCTCCTCATGTGGCTTCCTGCAGCATCACATCTCAAAACCGTTTCTGCTCCTGAACAAGGGAACCACTGAGGACTGATCAAACTCTGAAAACCTTCAGAAGGAGACCAGGACTTGTTAGTACCCAAAGTTGGAGAACGGTTTAACTGAACTCCTGTTGTGTCTCTGTGTGTTCCTCTACAGCTGCAGGTCATGGGTTGTGGAGTGCAGATGAAGAGTCCAGGTTGAAGTCTGCTCTGAAGGCTCACTTGGAGGTCATGGTCCAGCAGAGTCCTGGTGCTGGTCTGAGCAGAGACCAGCTGTTCAACAACCTGCCGTGGAAGGACATCAGTCAGCAGGTTGGAACCCGGTCCTGGACCCAGTGTCGCCTCAAGTGGTCAGTGCACCTTCTCGGTCTGATACTGGTCCTGGTGTTATATCTGGATCCAGATATTACAGAACCAACACAGAATAAAAAGATTACACCTGACAATTACTGTTCTTTAGCACTGAGGGAAATAGACTGCTCAAAAAAATAAAGGGAACCTTAATGTTTATAGTATAAAGTTAAACTCCAGAGATCAAAGTGTCCGTTAGAAGAACCAGTGGTTGTGAACCAGTTTCTCTAACAACAGGTGAAATGGAGGCAGAAGCAAGAGGAGCCCCAAACTGGGAATGTTTCTCATGTGGTGTCCACAGACAGCTGCTCTCTGCTGATCCTTCCTGACTCCTTCTAGTTCTGGGTTCTGCTCCTCCTCACTGCTGGCAGCACGAGGAGCTACCTGCACCTCCATCAGGCTGCACAGGTAGTCCAGCTCCTCCTCACTGCTGGCAGCATGAGGAGCTACCTGCAGCTCCATCAGGCAGCACAGGTAGTCCTGCTCCTCCTCACTGCTGGCAGCACGAGGAGCTACCTGCAGCTCCATCAGGCAGCACAGGTAGTCCTGCTCCTCCTCACTGCTGGCAGCACGAGGAGCTACCTGCAGCTCCATCAGGCTGCACAGGTAGTCCAGCTCCTCCTCACTGCTGGCAGCACGAGGAGCTACCTGCAGCTCCATCAGGCTGCAGGTAGTCCAGCTCCTCCTCACTGCTGGCAGCATGAGGAGCTACCTGCAGCTCCATCAGGCTGCACAGGTAGTCCAGCTCCTCCTCACTGCTGGCAGCATGAGGGGCTACCTGCAGCTCCATCAGGCTGCACAGGTAGTCCAGCTCCTCCTCACTGCTGGCAGCATGAGGGGCTACCTGCAGCTCCATCAGGCTGCACAGGTAGTCCAGCTCCTCCTCACTGCTGGCAGCATGAGGAGCTACCTGCAGCTCCATCAGGCTGCACAGGTAGTCCAGCTCCTCCAGGAGGACACATCCATACCTGTGGTCACAAGAAGGTTTGTGTCTCCCAGCACAGTGTCCAGAGCCTGGAGGAGACACCAGGAGGTACCAGGAGATGTTACTCCAGGATACACCAGGAGACACCAGGAGATGTCAGGAGAGCTAGACAGTAGAAGAGCATCAACCCAGCAGCAGGACCAGTATCTGCTCCCTTGTGTAGGAGGAACAGGAGGAGCACTGCTCTACAAAATGACCTCCAGCAGACTCCTGGTGTGTTCCTGACCAAACTGTCAGGAACAGACTCCATGAGGAGGCCGACGTCCTCTAGTGGAACCTGAGCTCACAGCTCAGAACACCAGGACCAGCAGGTTCACCACTGGAGCCTCGTTCTCCTCACAGATGAGAGCAGGTTCACACTGAGCACATGAGACGTCGTGGTAAACGTTATGCTGCTGTAACATCTGTGGCCCCTGGGCTCCTCCTGGTGCATTGATGCCATTGACTGACCCTCACGTTCCTCTGACCTACATCCAGTTGAGCACCTATGGGACGTCATGTATCGGTGCCTCTGACGCCACCAAGTCCGTCCACAGACTGTCCAGGAGCTGATGATCCAGATCTGGGAGGAGATCCCCCAGGACTCCATCCTCCGACTCATCAGGAGCATCATGTCCAGATGTTGTCAGGAGAACATGCAGGCAGGAGGAGGCCACACCCACTGAGTCACTTGATGAAATTCACACAAGTTGGATCAGCCTGTGATTTCAGTTTTTTACTTAGATTTTCTGGCTGTTGCATCATTTTGACTAAACCTGGATTTCTTTCTACCAAACCCTGTTTCCTATTTGTCTTACACCTGATTTAGATGCTCAGGTTCTCAGGTGTTCTCTCTCTGTGTTTCAGGTTCAGCATCTTGAAGTTTAAACTGTCTCCAGGTGGCAGAATCTTCAACAGAGGAGCTACAGGGTTTCAGGCTAAAATCCATCTCATTAACACGTAAGATCACAGGACTCACCTGAACCGGACTGCACCTGAACCTGACCACATGTGAACCACATGGGAACCAATCACGTGTTGTTTTTTTGTAGATTGTACAACATGCGTGTTGAAGACATTGCAGACATTGACTGGGACGAGGTGGCTCAGAATGTTGGGTGAGGTCAAAGGTCACAGTGACCGGTCATGAGTCTGAGCACTTATTTTAGTCAGTTATGACTCATGGAGGCACTGATGTAGTACTTATGAGGTACTGGTGTAGTACTTTGTAGACCTAATGTAGTACATATCAAGTACTGTGTAGTAACTGTAGTAATGTGTTGTTTTGTTGCAGTGACGTGACTACTGTGTGTGTACAGAAGACTTTTCACAGACTGAAAGTTTCCAGAGTTCCCAACTGGACCAGTTTATCATATGGAGGTTAGTATGTAGGTTTACAGATGCTTTCACACGGAGGAAACATGAATACAATCAGGATGATTATTCTAACCCTACCAACCACAGGTCGAGTATCGTGGTCAGACAGAACTATTGTAGGAAGGTCATTTACTTTGTGTCTGTTGTGACGTGCTCAGTGTTTCATCATGTTTTCGGCTGGTCCATCCTTCCCATTTTTGGGAACTGATATCTCAAGCACGCTTTGAGGGAATTTCTTCAAATTTGGTACAAATGTTCACTTCAAGTGATTCTCAAAACTGAAGAAGCCTCTTGGATTAGAGGTGAAATACAAGCAAGTCCTGTTGCCTACGTTGTACAACGTCTGAAGATACCATGACCTGTATGACTGAGAATCTTCACAGAGATGAACTGATTAGATTTGGGTGGTCAAAGGTCACTGTGACCTCACAAGGTGATATCTCCGGAATGCCTGGAGGGAATGTCTTCACATTTTGTACTCGCGTTCACTTGGACCCAAAGATGAAATTATATGATTTTGGTGCCTGGAGGTCAAAGGTCAAGGTCACAGTGACCTCACGTTACTGTGAACGTGGACGGAGGCATACAAGCGCAGTGTGGTAATTCTAGTTTTGAAGTTAAATTTTCTTTCCTGTTCTCAACAAAGTTAAAGTTTTTAAGTTGTTTAAATTCAAGTCAGTCTCTCCTCTTCCTCAGACATCATTGACTTCCTGTATCAGAGGGAACTCCCGGACCTGAAGGAGAAACTAAAGAATTGCATAAGAGAACAGGAGGAGCAGGATCAGGAGGGGAAAAGGTACCGGCTGTGTGACATCATCACCTCTCAGGACGACGACTATGAGGAGGTGAACAACAGTGAGGTGAATTCGAGTCAATCAGGACACAGACGGATGTGAAGTCAGCAGCCGGCCACTAGGCGGGACTTCATCAGACTGAAACTTATAGCTGTGTCTCAATTCAGGGGCCATCTCCTTTGGCGTGGGGGTGCAGGTCTACGCGAAGGCTGAACTGAAATGAGACGGCCTGTTCGACAGGATTAATGAACAGCGTAACAAGCTCGTTCCGCCTTTATTGCTGTTGCCTAGCAACAGAGCTGCAGACAAGATTAACATTTTAATCGCTCTTGGTTTTTTTAACATTTGTACTGTTTGCTGCTCAGTTGAGTCGTGATACTCAAACATTGGACGTCTCATCATGTGCCGGCGCCATCACCTCTTTGAAAAATCACTGAAGCGCAATGATTCCTGAGAAGGATCCAACTGTTGGGGCTTTCATTTCTCGGGGATGAAAGGTTTGGGTTATGGGAACGGTGTAGTGACGTCTGTCTTTAAATACAGGGTCTGAAGGAGGCGGAGCCTGAACTGAGACACAGCAGTTGAACCAGTTTTACTTAGAAGTCTTTAAACCTAAGAAACTGAATAGAAGCTTTTATTTTGAAGGTCCTGCCTGGTGTAACCCGATGTTTGATGTTTTAACTTTGTAAAGAAAGTTTCCATCTTTTTAGTTTTTGTCATCTCCTTTCTGCTTTGATATTAATCATATTGATTGAGTGATTAGTTGATACAGGGCTCTGACATTAAGACATTGTAAAATGAATTGTTTTATTTGGAATAAGGTTTTGAATCGGTGGATATTTTCATGTTATTTAGTCTTCATTTTAAATCCCTCGTAACCCCAACACACCTTAATGACTGAGTAAATTACTGAAAGTTTAAGTAAGAAAATTTATAAATTGTGTCAAATGTTTGATCACATAAGAAAAATAAAAGAATAAAACACACGCAAATTAGACGATAACTATATTTAGGGTGTTTCTTTTGTTCAAATGTAACCTAAGGGATATTTTCTTTTCTCTGAAATCTATCAATTTTAGAAAGGACTTTGTCAAATTCATGATTGGGGGGGCAGACACTAATAAATATTAACTGCATGTTAACTACATTTTAGCTGCGCATAAGCTACATGCTAGTTACTGTTGGAGCAGAAATCCCTGGACACCTCATTTGACAAAGCAGATTTTCAGAATCAAGTGATCCTTAAGATTTCTGCTGTCACAGCGATCTGGCCTTTAGTTCCTGGAACCAGAGGAACTCAGAGGAACTCAGAGGAACATCCCTGAGCCGTGGACATCACCGCTCCAGTCTGCTGCACCACTGATTGACGTTCTACTGGATGACTCAACCATGGGTGTTGCCCATCCTGGGCATACAGGGCTATCGGCCTGGAGCTTTTTTCTTTCACTGGAATAATTTTCAGTCGCCAGTTCACCAGAACATCTACCAGCAGTGAAGGCGCCTGGTCCCACTGGCTGAGCAGAGAATCTCCTGTTGCGTTGTTTATGTGAAAAACTGCTCTTTACATCGCTGTTCTTCATCCGTAGTATTTTCTGTTACTAACCAACTGCAGAGTAGACAATAGACTTCCCGGTGTACGTAACTGGTGCATTATCTATTGTTTAAAATCGTCATTTTAAAAAGGAACTTAAGCTGTCAAATAAAGGTAAAGTACCTATTGTTGGGAAATTTGAAAAAATTGAGATAGTATTTGTGACATTGTGTAGTTTAAACTGTCCTGCCTGCCAAATGTTTTACATCTTAAGATAAAGAATCCTTTATTAGTCCCATTGGGGAAATTTGCAATATTACAGCAGAAAGTCAGTAAGTAATAAGCAGTAAATGGTTTGTATTTATAGAGCTTTTCTAGTCTTGATGAAACAAAGCTTTACAGTAGTTTTCCATTCACCCATACATTAATACAGTGCATCTATTAGCAGCACTTTTTTTTGAAGTACCTAAGTGTAAACAAATATAGAAAAATATGAATGGAACAAAATAGTATATTCAGTGAATAAACAAGACAATGTTTATTAATACAATAACAATAAAAATCTTAATTTGTATAAACTCAGCGCCGCGGGTTTCAGATGTTTTACAGTGCAGCTGATGTTCTACTGGATGAACTTTCACATTCAGTCGGATTTCCTGAACTTCCTGTTTATTTCCACGACAACTTCAACTGAGTCACTGTAGTTCATGTCACTGATGAATTCTGGGTACTGTAGTTGGTCTGTCAGTCACAGCCTGTAGGCTGCTGGTTCTCTTCATGATGTTCGGGACAAACAGAAGTCCTGACGCTCTCTCTATGGTTTCTATGGGAACCAGGAAACGCTCCAGAGGAACCTTCTCATCTATTGGTTCATTTGGTAAAACATATGACCGAAGCTCCACCCCTCTACCATCCGCCTGCTCCAGGATCAGCACCTGAGGAGACACAGGACAGGTGACGTCATTGGCTGACAGACAGGTGACATCATCCTCATCATGGTGAGGACTCACCTTGAAGAAGTGGGTCGGCACAGCTACGTGGTTTTTTCCAATAACCTGATAACGAACGTAGAGTTTCCCATCAGCCTCCTGCCTAAAACACACACACAGCTGATGAGGTCATCCTGAAGCTCCTCCCCCTGAGCGCTAAGACACCACAGAAGAAGAGTCAGGTTACCTGGGCAGGTAGAGTGGACCGCTGCACACGTACACGTTCAGGTAACGTTTGGTCAAAGAGCGACAGAGTTTCTCCAGATTGTTCCAGGTTTTCTGGTTCAGGTGAGGGTTCTGAGCACACACACAAACTGTAACTGTGTGTGTCTGCGCGCCTGTGTGTGTGGTGTGTGTGTGTGTGTGTTTTACCTGTGGGGCGACGTTGCTCAGGTAGAATGTGTCGTCCATTGCTTTCTGACTCCACTTGTGATTGGCTGCTGCAGCCAGGTGACCTCTGTCGAAGCCACTTCCCCTGTAGTCATCATTGGTCGACCTGTGAAACAAGTGCACGCTGGAGAGGGCGGAGTTAAGTCTTAGTAAACAAATCAACAGCTTTGTTTTCATAGAAGCGATGAATCTAAACTTGAGTTTGTTAGTTGTCTTCCTGCGGAGGACTCACCTGTCGTCTTCTCTGAAGTCACAGTACTTTCTGTTGGATGACCCACTAAGGGAGGCGGGGCTCAGCCTCTCTATCACCCAGGATGCAGTGCGTGTGCGGGGGTCGTAGGAGGTGACGTAGGACTCTCGGGTCTTGATGTTGGCCAATGAGGGAAAGCCATACTTCATCGCAGCTACTGATGCACCTGGACTCACCTGGATTATCAGACACAGCTGTAGTGAGTCACAATCAGCTTGTTAACCAATCAGAGCAGCTGGATGAAGACGTCCTGAAAAGAAGACCTGGAGCCCCCCCCCCCATATCCTATAGAAACTGTCTGCCCCCTGTTCCTGGTTCTGAAAGAGGAGGAGTCTCTCTCTCTCTCTCTCTCTCGTCGCTCACTCACCACCACTCACCGTCAGCTCGGAGGCCAGGACTCTCGGTACCGGAAGTACCGGGACTCTGTGGAGGACACCGGCTCGTCCTCCTCCTCCTCCTCCTCCTCCTCGCGGCCTCTGAGGCTCAGCAGGCGGCTGACCGCGGCTCCGACTCCCGCTCCCAACACCAAGGACGCTCCGGTCCGACACCACGACCCCATGTTGGATGAGCTGCTGACGCGCTTTGATGACGTCACACGACAACATGGAAAGTGTGTCTATCTTTAGTTATGAGGCCAATTTCGGTTCAATACCATCTTTGTGAGGACATTTTGTCTGGTCATCACAAATTCAATGGACTGTTTGAAGGTTAAGACTTGTTAGGTTAAGGTTAGTTATTTAGTTGTGGGTGAGGGGTTAGGAAATGTATTTTGTCAATGAGTGTCCTCACAACTATAGAGAGATAAGTGTGTGTGTTAATTCATGTCTTTATTGAATTTATGAAAAACTAAACTGACACACCCCTCACACGATGTAGTGAAATTTCATTGTTTCCCACAATGCATCATCTACAACTGATAGTCAATCACCAGGTAACATATCCCATCATGCATTGCGGTATAGAAGGCTCAGCAGGAACAGAACCAGCTGTCGTATAAATGTAAATAAGAGCAGAGCATCACAACCTGAGACAAACATGTTTAATTCTACATTTAAAAACTCCACGTGTTTTTAACTGAAAGTTTTAATACTAAGAGTTCACTGTTAAAATTCACTGTGGGATTTTACACCGAGTAACGTTGTTGTTGTTGTTCATACTGTGACAATGAACCAATGCAGAGAAAATGATCCGAATCGTGTCTGAAAAACTTTTTCTTTTACTGATGAACTCAGTATATATAGTATATAGGCCTCTACACAGAAATACATTATATGGTGAAGAAATGGGGGATTCCGGACACAGCCCATGAGGATGACTTCATAAAACTATGATGTCATATCCTGTTTCCACAGGTTCAGTAAAAAAATACAAAAACAATAATATTGTGACGCCCACAGTGGGCGTGGTCATCAGAAGGCAGACATGAGCAGACTCAGGACCAGCAGGTAAAGGTGTGAAGTCAGAGAGGAGGATCCCTCAGCGTTGTCAAGGCAACCAGTCTTCTTCAGACAGACGCTCTGCTCACAGAGTGAACCTGCACATGTGATGACATCATCAGACCCCGCCCATAACATCTGAGCCATGACATCATCAGACCCCGCCCACACCAGGTGTGTGTTTACCTGTGAAGTTCTCCAGACAGAGGCAGCGCTGGAAGTCGACGCAGGTTCCTCCATTTTGACAAATCAAACGTTTGGAGTCACAAATGTTCACTAAGGAGACAGGAAGTGTTTCATCAATCATTTGATTTTCGATTTTTTTCTACTTTAAATGTCACTGTGACATCACAGGTCACCTGAACACAGGTAAACACTACGTGCGTTTGTCTGTCACTATGTGACGCTGCAGAGCGCTGATTTAGCGTGATGCATGCTAGTCTTAACACAATTGTCTGAACTTCACTGACACACAACGTGTCTTATGTTTTTATTGCGTTTTCTGCTCATATATATCCATAAATGTAAGGTGTCAAAAGCCAAACCCTCTTTTTGTACCTAAAAAGGTAAATTTTCTACCTCTTAGCTCGTAATAAAAAATGTATGTAATTATAGGTATAATTGTGTGAATATATTATGTAGGAGCCAAAAATAAGAAGGATATTATTATTTGGTTGGTTATGATATAAGATGTAATGGTTTGTGTTTTGGGAGTATTATTTGATATTTATTGTTTACTTGTGATCCTATTAATTTGGCATGAAATAGGTCATAAGGATAGGGGTGGGGGTCATAGTTGATTTAAGCACCTGTGTAGGAAGGAAAGAGGGTGAGTGGGGATGCTGTATTTTCTGTTGACCTCTAAACTTCGATACGCAACCTGCTATTTTTCCATTTGATTGATTTAATCTATGAGTTTGTGCATGGTCCAATAAGTCTTTTAATCGTTCATCGTTCTTTGTTAAAAAACACAAGGATTTAAAAAACATCTGTTTCATCTGCAATGGAAAAATCTAACTATGAGATTGTTCATTATTCTCGTCTCTGAAGCTACGAGAAGTAAAAAGTGTCTGACTTGACGTCTGTGTTTTTTAACTCCACCCCTGCAGCCGCCGGTAGATCAAGTCAGACACAGTCAGACCAAGTCCATCTCGACCGGAACCTACTGTTTGGCGTGTTACTGAAGCTCCACCCCTTCACTGTGTGTACCTGTGCAGATGGCTCCGCCTCCTCTCCATGTGTATCCAGGTAAACAGGAGTCACAGCGCCTCCCTGTGGCTCCGTCTTTACACTGACAGAGACCAGAGTCAGAGCAGTGAGGAGAAATACTTCCCTCTGCATCACAGTCGCACTCTGACAGACACAGACAATATTATTATTATTATTAAGAATATAATTATTGATGTTCTAGTCATTAGTAGTGACAGTAGCAGTAGTGATACTTTTTCATAGGAAATGCTGTTTGCGTGTGTTTTTTGTGTTTACAGTGTATGTGTGTATGTGTGTGTGCACATGACTGACCCACACAGACGTTCTCATCCTCTAGCGACAGGGAAGCGTTTTTATAGTAACCAAGGCGACAGTACTGACAGTTCTGTCCTCGTGTGTTGTGTTTGCAGCTCACACATGTGACGACGTTGATGAAGTCGATGTAGCTGCAGCGGTTGGAGTGTCCGTTACACTCGCACTCTAACACACACAGACACACATCTGAAGTCAGTACCACACAAACACCTGCAGCTACAGCAGTGAAACATTAAACATGTGTCATGTAACACAGTTTCATGTAATGTAACTCAATGTAATGTAACTCAATGTAATGTGATGTAACTCAAAGTAATGTAACTCAATGTAATGTAACTCAATGTAATGTAACTCAAAGTAATGTAACTCAAAGTAATGTAAAGTAATGTAATGCAAGGAAACGCTGATCCTTTGTGTGACGTCCCTTCACTTTGTCACATGTTTGCTTGTGTCGTTTTTTTCTTTGCGTGACCTTCGACTCTGAAAGTGACTCTTCTGTAGCGAAGCTCGGGGGGAGGAGTCAGACACTTTGAGGAAGAGACACATTTCTTGTGGGAGGGGCCATAGTTTGGGGGAGGACTCTGTTTGTTGGAGGCAGTCTTACCCTGGAAGGTGACATAGGCGATTTTGGACAGTTGACTGAACTTTGATCCTCCTGGAATCAGAATCTTCTGGGTCGCTTTGGACACAAAGAAAAGTGTGTAACCATGGCAACGAGCAAGGTACAGCTAAACCCTAACTCTACGGTCGGGGTTGATGGAAGCCACCTCTGAACTAACTACCAGTTAGAGCTAGACATAACAAGTGAGCAGATACAGATGTATTCCTGTTACTACTTGTTCTTCTACTGTGATACTTCTACATCTTCTACCTTTTTTCTCGTAGCCTTTGTCATCTTTCTCCTTCGGTCTTTCCTCTTTTTCTTTCCTTGTTTCATCTTTGGTCTCAGCAGCTGTTTGGTTTAACAAAGAAGTCGAGGATATAAATTTGTGTTGAAATGCCATCAAACCTCATTTATCCTCACAGTTAATTTGCTGCGTCTTCACCATGTGAACTTACAAACTCTACAAACAAGCAAAGAATCTTGTTTCCTTAAAAAAGACTTGAACCTACATACTTATAATGTAGAAACCATGTTGTTTTACAGTGAAACAAATAAAAGTACTCCTGTCGGGGAAGACTAATTTATGTTTGAAAACTTTGAAAGCAAGTATATCTCCCCTTTTTCTGTTCAGCTGCTTTTTCTAAGCTCAAAAATGAAAGAAAAAAAAAATACACAGCTGTAAAATGAAATCCGCAAGATTCTCTGAATGTGCTGTCAGCGTTATTTATCATATTGTTTAGTGGAGTTTCTGAAAATCTAATCTGAACCATCACAGCTCTTCATTTTGTACCTTTTTCCTTTTCCTGCTCTGTTCTCTCTTGTTTTGAGTCATTCTTTTCACTGGACTCTGGTCGTCCTGGTGATCCAGCAGCTGAATCCTCTCCAGACTTTCCCTCCTTCTGAGCTGCTGAAGAAGACAAACCTACTCCTGGATCATCCACTGCTGGAGGAGAATCTGGTCCATATTCCAGATCAGGATTTGTAGGATCTGTTGCATAAGAATCTGGTCCAGTTGAATCCAGTCCACTCTCCTGTTTTTCTCCTTTGCCTGGATCA
Source organism: Reinhardtius hippoglossoides (assembly GCA_006182925.3). Classification (NCBI taxonomy): domain Eukaryota; kingdom Metazoa; phylum Chordata; class Actinopteri; order Pleuronectiformes; family Pleuronectidae; genus Reinhardtius; species Reinhardtius hippoglossoides. The sequence goes on from CM031678.1 coordinate 27,980,922, forward strand.
GCTGAGATGTAATTCAGTCCAGGATCAATTGAATCTGATCCTTCAGCATTGACAGATCCTCCAGAATCATCTGGAATGATCCCAGGATCACCAACAGGCTCTGGTCCAGAAACTCGTCCTGCTCCGGAATCTGAACCAGGTTTAGCTGGATTTTTATCTTCCAGAAATGGGAAGGTGAAGTCCACAGGAGCTAAATCACCCGCAGGATCAGTCGGACCTAAGGTGCTTGTTCCTGGTGCAGAATCACTGCCTCCTTCCTCAGAGGGAGATGGCAAAGACTCTACAGTTTCCATATTTGTAGGGGTTACATCTATCAGAGACTCTGGAGTCCTAGAGGATGGCACTTCTGGGGGAACATCTGAAGGAGGTAGATTGGTAGAGAGTACATCTGGAGATGGCGCATCTGGAGAAAGTACAGCTGGGGGAGGTACATCAGGCAGAGGTACATCAGGAAGTGGTTTATCAGGCGGAGGTACATAAGGTGGGGTTAAATCAGGCGGAGATATATAAGAAGGAGGTACATCAGGCGGAGGTTCAACAGGCAAAGGTACATCAGGAAGTTGTTTATCAGGCGGAGGTACATCAGGCGGAGGTACATCCACGGGTGGAATATCTATTTGATTGTTTGGAGGAATGACAGGAGAACTTGTGTCAGCTCCCTCTGTAGGTGAAGCATTTCCGTTTGGACTGGTTGGGGCTGACGTGGTGGATGGAAAACTTCCAGATTGAGTCCTGTCACTGGGAGGGGTTATTTCTGGGATGGTCGTGGGAGGCGGTACTCCAGTGGATCTGGTGCCATCAGCAAATAGGGAAGTACTGGTGATCAGGTTGGTAGTATCAGTCCCAAAAAGTATGGAGTCAGTGTTGTCTGATGAGGAAGTGAAGTCAGAAAGTGGAGTCACTGGGTCAAAAATAGACACCTCAGCTTCAGTACTGCAGCCAGGGATTGTGGGGTTGTTGGTGTTACTGATGGAACTGGAGGTTCTACAAGTGTTACGGGGAGAGGTGAAGTCTGGTTCTGTGGGAGCTAACTCGAACAAAGTGTCTGCTGTGTCCACTGCTGGACTGTTAGATGGAACTGTGTCCTGTGTGCCTGCAGTACTGACTGCAGTACTGACAGTACTACTGACTGCAGTAATAGTTCCAGGAAATGTTGTAGTAGATACTTCACCAGTTGCAGGAGAGTCGTCAGTATCACTAGCTCTAGTGAGAGAAGTGTTAGAAGTAGTTTGAGTTAGTGATGACGTAGGTGTAGTATCACTGCTACTTGTTTGTACAGTAGAAATACGTTGTGTGTCTGCAGGAGAATCAGAACCAGGACGTCCTGTGTCCGCTGCAACACTTGACCATGTGTTCATAAGAACAGACGTTCTACCTGTAGGAGCCGGGTCAGAAGAAGAAGTAGTAGAAATACTGACACTAGGCGGCGCATTGTCAGTCGCAGTGGCATCAGTTGTGGCAGTGCCAGTCAATGTAATAGTGTCTGTAGTAGTAACAGTCAAGTCAGTGTCTCCAGCAGATGTTGTGTTTGAGTCGTCATCTGTCAGAGAAGAAGAGTTAAGTCTCTTTAGTGAACAGACAGACAGGTGAGCAGACAGACTGGTGAACGGACAGACTGGTGAACAGACAGACAGGTGGACGGACAGACAGGTGAGCAGACAGACAGGTGGACGGACAGACTGGTGAACAGACAGACAGGTGGACGGACAGACAGGTGGACGGACAGACTGGTGAACAGACAGACAGGTGAACAGACAGACAGGTGAGCAGACAGACTGGTGAACAGACAGACAGGTGGACGGACAGACAGGTGAGCAGACAGACAGGTGGACAGACAGACTGGTGAACAGACAGACAGGTGGACGGACAGACTGGTGAACAGACGACAGTGACGGACAGACAGTAGCGACGACGTGACAGACGAGGTGGACAGACAGACAGGTGGACGGACAGACAGGTGGACGGACAGGTGGACGGACAGACTGGTGAACAGACAGACAGGTGGACGGACAGACAGGTGAGCAGACAGACAGGTGAGCAGACAGACAGGTGGACAGACAGACTGGTGAACAGACAGACAGGTGGACGGACAGACAGGTGGACGGACAGACAGGTGAACAAACAGACAGGTGGACGGACAGACAGGTGAACAGACAGACAGACAGGTGGACGGACAGACAGGTGAACAAACAGACAGGTGAACAGACAGACAGGTGGACGGACAAACAGACAGGTGGACAGACAGACAGGTGAACAAACAGACAGGTGGACGGACAGACAGGTGAACAGACAGGTGGACAGACAGACAGGTGAACAAACAGACAGGTGGACAGACAGACAGGTGAACAAACAGACAGGTCAACAGACAGACAGGTGGACGGACAAACAGACAGGTGGACAGACAGACAGGTGAACAAACAGACAGGTGGACGGACAGACAGGTGAACAGACAGACAGGTGGACGGACAGACAGGTGAACAGACAGGTGGACAGACAGACAGGTGAACAAACAGACAGGTGGACGGACAGACAGGTGAACAGACAGACAGGTGGACGGACAGACAGGTGAACAGACAGGTGAACAAACAGACAGGTGGACAGACAGACAGGTGGACGGACAGACAGGTGAACAGACAGACAGGTGGACGGACAGACAGGTGAACGGACAGACAGGTGGACGGACAGACAGGTGGACAGACAGACAGGTGAACAGACAGACAGGTGGACGGACAGACAGGTGAACAGACAGACAGGTGAACAGACAGACAGGTGGACAGACAGACAGGTGAACAGACAGACAGACAGGTGGACGGACAGACAGGTGGACAGACAGACAGACAGGTGGATGGACAGACAGGTGAACAGACAGACAGGTGGACGGACAGACAGGTGGACAGACAGACAGACAGGTGAACAGACAGACAGGTGAACAGACAGACAGGTGAACGGACAGACAGGTGGATGGACAGACAGGTGGACAGACAGACAGACAGGTGGATGGACAGACAGACAGACAGACAGACAGGTGGATGGACAGACAGGTGAACAGACAGACAGACAGACAGGTGGACAGACAGACAGACAGGTGGATGGACAGACAGGTGGACAGACAGACAGACAGGTGAACAGACAGACAGGTGAACAGACAGACAGGTGACTTACTGGCTGTTGTGTCTCTTGTTTCACCTGAAAAAACAAAGTTTATGATCAAGTGTGAATTGAATAATGAGAGTGCAGTTCCTCTGATGAACAGCAGGGGGGCACCAGTCACTGCTGTTAAAACACAACAGAAGAAGAAGAGGTGATGATGATGATGATGATGAAGGACACGCCCCCTGCTGGACATGAAGGATGAGGTTTCTTGATTGATCAAAGATCATTTGTGAAGATGATGTGAGGCTCGTACTGAAATTTCTCACACAAAATGTCTGACACATAGTATCCATGGTAACAGTTTCCTTAGTGTTCATGTGATGAAAAAATCCTCAACCAATCAGAATCAATCAATTAGATCTGCCCAGATCTACCTTTTATTTAGTACTGTCCCCTAGTTTAACTCTGGAACTTCATTCAGACCCAGTGGGGGAGCGTGTGTGTGTGTGTGTGTGTGTGTGTGTGTGTGTGTGTGTGTGTGTGTGTGTGTGTGTGTGTGTGTGTGTGTGTGTACACAAATACGTACAGGTGTTGGCAGTGCCCATGGGCAGAGGCAGATAAGATCCAGGTCTCCAGGATCTGAACCCGTCACCGCAGCTCTGACAGTCCTGACCCGACGTGTTGTGTTCACAGTCGCACTGAAGAGTCGCGTCACGCATCAAACACCGAGACGCATGAAGGTGACACTTACACCTGCACACACAGGTCATGATGGTGGACATAGTTACTGTTAGTTGGATGTAGTTAGTTGTGATTGGTTTTAGTTGCTTATGGTAAGTTATAGTTGGTCTTGTTTGGTTGTGGTTGGTTTTGGCAAGTTGTAGTTGGTTACAGTTAAATTTAGTTGGTTGTGATTAGTTTTAGGTGGTTATAGATAATTGTAATATGTTGCAGTTGTATGTAGTGGGTTGTGGTTAGTTTTAGTTTGTTATAGTTAGTTTTAGTTGGTTGTGGTTGGTTGTGGTTAGATGCGTTACCTGGCAGGTACGTCGATGTTGGAGATGGCGTAGAAGTACTTGAGCAGGTTGTCTCTCTGGACGTACGTCCCTCCGAGTGCTGGGCGAAGGAGTCTCAGGCGGAGGTTGGTGAAGGTGAAGAAGTCTCTCAGACCTTTTATCGTCTCCATTCGGGTGTACAGAGCGTCCATGTTGATCAACTTCGGACCTGCAAACACCCCGAACCGAGCTCGCACCTCAAACACCACGACCTTCTCTTCCTATTGGTCAAACAGTATCAGTCAGTTTTCTATTGGTCAGCAGCAGAGCACCTGTCAATCAAACTTTAAACTTATTGATCAAGCAATTTTATTTTCCAGATCATTTCATGAACAGTAGATATAATAAAAACACCATTAAATGTTTTCCAGTTTGACCAGTGTGAGGCGCAGTTTCTCACCTTGGCTCCGACCCAGCGGGAGTACTGCTCCGTGCAGATGACCCGTGTTAAATTACTCCAAGTTAAATCAGACACTCGTTTAGGAGACATGCCAAAAATCTCAAGACAGTCGTCAGCGTAGAACTGATACGGCTGCCACGTTAGCCCTTAAACACAAACATTATTATTATTATTATTATTATTATGAATAGAAATGTAAAGACTCATTAACATCAACATCGTTTATTTCTTTAATTTGGTGTGCTCTGAAGTCCCTCAAGGTTCTGAAGGTTCTGTTTTGGGACTGGTTCAGGGGAAGTTCTCTGTCAACAGTTTTAACATCACTGAGACTCGAGCTGATTCAACCAATCACCTTTGTCCAGAGACTTCTCCAGAACCATGCTGGTTGGACGACCGTACTCAAAGGTGATGGTGATGTCATCAACCACCTCCAGACTCTTGTTCCAGGACAAAGTGATGTTGGCCAATAGTGGCTCAGGATACCTGGACCATGTGACTGTCTGCCAATAGGTGATGAGTCCTCCCCTCTCCCTGTCTCCCATGAGCTGAGGAGGGTGAGACAGGTCCGGGCTGGACGCGTCACATTCATCACTGCACAGATACGGGTTTTCCTGAGAACGCAGAAAACACAGAACATGTTATAAACAAACAACTTTAGAATAAATGTTCTTAACGTTGCCATTGACGTCATGTTTTCCGCTGCATTGGATAGTTGGGGGTGGCTTTGGCTCAGGGGTAGAGCTGGTTAACCTCTTACTAGATGGTCAGCGGTTTGATCCCAGTGGGTTCCGCATGCTGAAGTGTGCTAAATTTACCCTCGTAAAAAAAGTGCTGCCCATAAATTCACTGTGCGAATGAAAGTGTGAACATGTGAATGGCTAAAAACTTGAATGAACTTTGAATGAAGACTAGAAAATAACTTTTTAATACAAACAGTTCATCAGCATGAGATCATCAGAGGATCTGGATTATTTTCCACCTCTTTCTTTAAGATCAAGTGAATTTAAATGTGGTTTCATGATGTTGGTGTGAACTGATCTAGTTTCATTTAAAATGATCATTTATCTTTAAATACATGTCAGACTTAACGAGTCTGTGGAGAACTTGTGTCGAATATCAACATATGGTTCTCGGACTCGTCCTCACAAAGGTTTTAACACAAGATTTACTGGTGTGTGTGTGTGTGGTGTGTGTGTGTGTGTGTGTCCCACAACACACTAGTGATCAGATTAACACTAATGTTAATCTGATCACTAGTGTGTTAGAGGTTTATCCTTTAACTTCAGCTGCTGCTGCCAACTGTCACACTAACACACTGTGTGTGTGTGTGTGTGTGTGTGTGTGTGTGTGTGTGTGTGTGTGTGTGTGTGTGTGTGTGTGTGTGTGTGTGTGTGTGTGTGTGGTCCGGGGGGACGCGTCCATTATCACTGCCCCAGATACGGGTTTTCCTGAAACGCAGAAAAAACAAAAGTTAAAACAAAAACTTTAGAATAAATGTTCTAAAGTTTCCATGACGTATTTTTTTCCCCTGCATTGGATAGTTGGGGGGGCTTTTTGGGCCCGGGGTAGAGCGGTTAACCCCTTTTCAATGGTCAGCGGTTTTTATCCCGTGGGTTCCCCAGCGAAAGGGGGTAAAATTTTCCCCCGAAAAAAGTGCTGCCCATAAATTACGTGCGAATGAAAATGTGAAATGTGAATGGGTAAAAACTTGAATGAACTTTTAATGAAGACTAGAAA